>CM073585.1:102514356-102669842 GCA_037074715.1 Magnolia kwangsiensis | reverse complement strand
TGATGTTTGGGGCTTATGCATTACTTATGAATTAACTATGTTGTTACTTTTCAAATTCCCTTGTGTATTGGTGAAGATTTAATGAGACTTGGGAGAAGGTCTCAAGACCAACCCATTGGACTATAGGTTACAGTCCAACTGGTGGATGACTTCCAGCCTTTCATGTTTGAGCGATATCCAACCCTCCAATAGGTTGGCGCTGTCATGAGGTTCACCTTGTGCAAAAATCAGCTCTATCCACTCATTGAGTGGACTACACTTGTATTCTGCTATTTATCAATGGACAGAAATTGTTTTCTATTATGTGGGTCCACCTGAGGAGTTGATAGTATGATTTTTGCACTAGATGATCCTAATGGTGGGGCCTACATATTGGTAGCGGTTGGATATCACATGCACTTAATAGGGCATAGAAGTTATCCTGCTGGGTCTAACCATTCCTCATGGTCCCCACTGGTTGGACCGGAGACCTTCTCATGACTTAATATGTTCGCAAACCAACCCTGTTACTACATGTTAGTGATTGGTTGCTACTTAATTTTGTCACAAAGCTTCCTGTATATGTGCATGCAAGTGTACGGCTGGAGATTGATTATAATTTTAAATATCATAAGACTCTCAACAAATGCTCCCCCCTTTAAAACTAATGGTTTCGAAAGAGGGTTTTCAAAGCCCTATAGTTTCCAATGCAAATACCTCTCTGGCCAAAGAATTTCATCGATTCGATTCTCCCTATCCATACTACCGTTTGACCATACTACCGTTTGAAAAGAGATGATTCAGGGGTTCTGATCTGCCCTGTGGGAGGATCCATTGGCTAAAATTTTGCAGGCATTGGAGCCTAAACAAAGGAGAAATTAGGATTCCCCAATTTCATGTTTATGCAACTATGAAGCTTGAGATTTTCATTTTTCGGTTGATTTAAATATAAATAGAGGTATGATTCTAACTCTTAATCTCAATTATTTTTATTTTATTTTGATTGATTAAATGACTTATTTATGGTATAGTTTGACCTTTTTTTTTTCCTTTCATTTTTTACCTCTTTGGGAACCCGGTTCCATGAAATATTGTAGAAGTTGAGTGTTTTTATTGTTTATTGATGTTTGATACTTCCATTTAGACATTAACTAAGGTAAATTTTTGTAGAAATTTGTTGATGTGATTAATTTAGCTTGCATATAACTTGTTTTGAATATGTTTTACTTAGAAAAATGAAATATTTCTCCTATGCCTTTTCTCTTTATTTTTCGTTGTTTTATATGTAATTTTATAATTTATGATATTTTTCTATTATTTTAATTAAAAATAGAAGTATTATGTAGCTTACTGTACACACAATGTAGCTAATTCTACACACTATGGAAGCAGAATGCTATTGATATACACTGCATGCTATTTAAACGCTGGAACAACCCAATGCCATTTGGAAGCAAAGGTGGGACACTGATTTAGTAGTTTTGTGCATGATTTTTTACTCTTTTCAATGGCATCGCCTACTTGAGTTCCAGGTTTAGGCTAATTTTTTGGTGTCCTGTTTCTTTTAGAGCTCGAGTCTGATTCATGGCTTGATGTCCAACAGCTTGAGATAGGTCTACTGATCATTCTCCATGTGTGCGCGCGCTTGCGTGCATGTTATACACACATGGGATGCAATTTTAGTAATGATAGGAGTGGCAATTTGTTAAGATTATTGACCAAGTACCCAAAAATGATCATTTTTGATATCTTGGGTCAATAATTCATGACAACAGAGAGATTGAGAAGGATGTTGCTCGTAGGATTAGAGTTGGGGTGGATAAAGTGGAGATTTGCCTATGGAGTTTTATGTGGTTACTGCATATGAATCAAATTGATAAGCAGCCATTCTTTATGGGACAGAATGTTGGACATTTTGACAGATGAGGGCTGATATGGATATTGAATGGCTATACCATATCAGTTTTTGGACAGGCTGATATGGCACCTGGTACTAATATTAAGGACCATAATTGGTGGCTCCCTGATCGAATCCTGGCTTAGAAGGGATGGAAAGGCCTCATAAAAGGAGTATGTATGTTTGGATGGATGGAAGAGTGGATCTCATAGCTATACATTTCCTTGTTATAGTACCTCTGTAGCATAAAATATTGCTTGATCATGGATGGTTGGATGGAACAAATCTCATAGGCAGACATCTCCTTGTTATTGTACCGCTATAGTGTAAAATATTGCTTAATTTGCCTAGTTGATTTCCAAAGAAGTTCTCTAGAACCTTTTCTTTACTCCATCTTTAACACATCCATTTTCTCACAACCGGCATCAAATAGCCCAGTACAAATATGATTGCATCAAGTTCTACTAATATTTTACTACTACAGTTGAGAAAAGTAGTACTGCACTTAATATTAACAAATGATCCGTCAAGATGTTAAGCTCAATGGTAGATGGTGCGTTTCAACATTAAGGTCTCGGGTCTGAGCCCATCTTAATTATCGAAAAAAAGAAAGAAAGAAAGAAATAAAGAAAGAATCAAAATCTCTATCATATGCAGTGTATTTACTTGAATGCAGTTTCTAATTTATTAGTGATACATGATTAGCAGTTGCATGGCACTGTTTCTAGTGAAACTTTCTGTTCTTTTATGTGTGTACCATCTAGCTCAAGTGCATATTCTACATGGTAGCAATTTCTTGTATAGCCTTGTCTAGGAGTTCTACATGATAGGCGTGACCTGGATCTTTTTGCTGGGGCCCGCCCGAATGGTTGTACATCTCAGCTACTCATGAATAAAGCTCTTTCAGATTTCTTTTTTTTTTTTAACAAACGTGCATATTCTACATGGTAGATGCTGGGTAAATTTATGCATTATTATATTATTCGCTGATGATACTGATAATGTTCTTTTTACAGGGCTGGGATGATCCATATGTACCTAAAACCCATGAAGGCCTTCTAAAGTGGAAGTATCCTGAAGTGAACTCGGTCGATTTCCTGTTTGAGGTTTTAATGTTGACTTTGATATAGTTGCTTGTCGGTTTTTTTTTTTTTTTGCATGCTGTCTCTCTCTGTAGACATTGTCATTTCTTGACTTATACATGGATGACTTAATTGGTTTAATATGCTAACATTCCGCACAACTTAAACTTAAGAGGTACTAATGCTTACAGGTGGGAGATGATATTAGTCAGCGACTTTATCTTTTTGACAGAGGTAAAAAGAAGCAATTGGAACGGAGTCGTGTTATTTTTAAAGGTGAATATGTTCTTTCTGCCTCAACATCTTGATGCAAAGACAACAATGAAGTTGTCATCATGCTTTGTTTCCCCTATTTTTCACTTCCATTCAAGCATTTATCATTATTATCTGCAGTTTCTTATTGCATTTCTGTGAAAAGAAGTTTGCACTGTGCTCTGCTGTTGTGGGACCAATTTACTCAAACGTGCTAACGGAAAAACTGTGCATGTGGAACATCATATCAGGAAATAACTAGCATGTCTGAATTGTGACTGATCTGGCCTGTGCTTCAGTTTTGAGTTTTCATTTTCCTATGAAGAAGATACCAAATTATCAGTATGAAGTTTAATTTTCACGTATTTAGTGGCACACTCTTCTCATTAGGAGCTTGTGTAGATAAAGAACTACCTGCTCGTGTGAAAAAGAGATGTGAAAAAGAGATGGAAGGGTTAATTCACATACCTCAAATTTCCCTTTTTATTTTTTGCTTATATAGTTGCAAATTCTTTGCACATTTAGTTTGTGTAGATACAAAGTATTGTATTGCGGGATCCATATTAAGACAGATGTAAGGTTGAGTCATGCATTTGTTCAATCTTCCCTCTTCTCCTAATTGAATTATCAAAAGTCTGCACAAAGTGGCAGTCTGGCTTTTAATATGTACAGTAATGGTTTCATACTGTGCAACAATTGCATACCGTGTTCTCCAATCCTTGCATATGAGGTCACCTGTACCTTTTTACTCTAATTATGAAATGATTTCAGTATAAAGCCACTTTTGGCATTTGCCATTTCTTGAAATTAACTTGGGTAGTTTCTGGTGCTACCAATCTCCCTTCTTTTATGAATACATCTTCTACGTTTAATTGAAGTCCACGAGTTGAGTCATCCAGATTATTAGACACATATACTCCACTATTAGAAAACATGCATCACTCAGGTAACCTTTTTTTTTTTTTTGTTAGCTTGTTAGTACACCCCACTGTCAGTTCACATTTCACTGTTAGCCACCCCCACTAAGGGCATCACTCAGGTAACCTAAGAGACATGCACACCAAAAGAAAATGATAGAAAAAGAATAAATGACAAGTTTTCATTGGTACCTGTACAGCGCGGCCCATCTGCAACCAGCCAAAACAAATGATGATACACAGGCAGGCCCATTTAAGGTGACAATCAGGTCGCACTGTCTCTATATGTGTCTGTGGATGAGTGAAATCCTGCATGTGACACTTCTTTTATCATTCCTCTATGTATACTTACATAGTTCTAAATCCACCAAGTGAACAGATCATGACCCATGTAAGGGTTTTTGCTCAACTTGCTTGAGGAAACACGCTGTAAGCCTTGAGGATTGTTAAGATTGTTTAATGACAGGGTGGATGGATGGTGGTCATTTTCATGTCCTGTCCATGAGCTTGGTTGTATGTTGTAAGTCTGCATGCTATATTTATAAATGGTATTGAGTTTTTGACTGATTAATCTCGGTCATTTGCTCTTTTTCATTTACCTTTTTGGACACTACTATGCAATCTATGCGCAATGAATGCAAACCAATAGTTCTTTTTATAGTTTCAGCACTCTCAACTCCATTCCCACTTTGTGAAATGACTTGAGACTTGAGAGGTGTTGGATAAGTGGGAGCTGTTTTGGCAGCACAGGTGAAATATCACTACTTTTGGTGTTATTCTTATTCCATTTTGCCATGTGAGCATGTTTCAGTGGATAATACCCTGCTATTTTGAGCGGCCAATTACTCAAGCATGGCTTTCCATGTGGGTGATTCATTCTTAGCAGTTTGCGTGGCAACTTCCCCTCCATGACCGTACATTGCTAGCTCGCCTTTGGGGCACGGATGTAATGGTTGAGCTGGAGGTCGCCACTGGGTGGGACTGGGTTGGCATGTGAATGGTGTCAATGCGAACCCTTTCCCATGGCGTGCTGCTTCCAAAACTCCATCTAAAAGAGGAAGTTTGATGTTTTCTGGGCAGCCAATTATAAAACCTTTGCCATTTAGAAAACAACCCAAAATTTCTGGGGGGAAAGGTTAAGATGATGATGACAACAACTACGGCTTGTCATTACCAAACGACGGAAGGCAGAAAACTTTTGGGGGAAAAAACACTTACTGTTGTATTCTGCTGTTTGGAATTGTATGCCTGCAATTCCTATCTCGAATGGTACAGCATTCGTTCAAACTCTCGAATTTTTGGCTGCAGTTTTGAGAGAAAAAAATTCAAGCCTTGTGTCAAAGGCTCAAACCTTTTTCCCTTGCAACACAAGATTAGCAGCATTGTCATAGCACTTGGAAAATACCAATTCAGATCAAACTCTAAGGCCCTGTTTAGATTTGTTGAAATATAAATTGATGAAATGTCATATCCATGAAAATGGCATTTTTTGTTGTTTGTTTTTGTAAATTTCTTGAAAATGTCATTTCCATTTCTCTCATTTCCTGAAAAATGCCCCCTTTTAGTTTCCTTGCCTAGATTGGCAACAAATTTTCCATGAATATAGATTTGTAAATGAAGAAATTTTTTTCAAGATGCTGAAAGACAATCATGGGAAACAGATTTTCATTTCTTACTGTTTTCTAGATATGGAGTTTCCCAAAAAACTCCTTTTTAAAATAAAAAATAAAAAATCCACAAATCCAAACAGTCCTTAAACTAGGATCTTTTGCATTTGAGTCTGCTCAGTTCTTTTGCCATTTCTGTGAAGGCAAACAATTGGTCTTCCGGAATGATGATGAGGAACTGTTTGGTTTACTTGTCGCTAGCAACAATTTAGGCAAGGTGCTAATTGAAGAAAAGGTTAGTTTAAAATATAGGTGGTGCCTGGTTCGGTACTTATCACCAATGTTGATTAAGCTAGACAATCATTTTTTTTTTTTTGAAAGGTAGTCTGTAGTTGCTGCTGCTGCTGCTTTTTGTGAGACTTCCATCCCTGCAGATCCGGCAATGTCATTTCCTGCTCTATTTTTTTTTGTTTATATTTACTTTTGGCCATGGTAGTCCAAAAATTCATTCCTTGAAGAATACGAACCTAAACTTGCAGGTGAATTAGACCCCTCCACATTTTCGGGGAAGATTATTGAGTGCAGTTGGAACTCAGAGGAGCAGTCCTGGGTATACATGCGCACAAGGACAGACAAAGCAACCCCGAATGAATTTTTTACCTACACGAAGGTAGTCTCTCCTCCTGAATATTTTCTCTCTTCTTGCCCATGGTAGATACAGCTGCACTCTACTGATGGAGCTTCTGGTCAAAAACAGGTAATGCGAAGCATCACAGATAACATAACGGGGGGAGTTTTACTGAAAGAGATACATGAGATCATTCGCCTACCCATGTATGCTGATAGGACACGTAATGACAACAAAGTGCACATGCAGCAGCACCAACATGGAAACCGGCGCAAGTGATTATTCCAGTGGTTGATGTTACACCAGTTCAAGCAGATGGCTTCTATATGTTAGGGGCTTTTTTTTTTTTTTTTTTTTTTTATTTTAAAAAAAAAGAAAAAGATATCAGCCATGTATCTTACACAGTAGCACCATGTTGGTACTACTTTTAACATATAGTTAGCAAGTTAAGCACAACAACATTTAGATTATCGACATTTTAATTGATTGATGTCTGTGCAGTTGCAATAATAGGGGATGTATGGTTCGGAATGCATGTCTAGATCGCCTTCTCCTACTTATTCATGTTGTTAGCATAATAGCAGCAGCGTCAATCATTTCCATCATAAGAAATTTGAGGCCATCTCCTACTTCATTTTGTAAGCATAACAGCAACAGCGGTTTCAATCATTTCCATTAATAAGAAATATGGAGGCTTCTGACAAAGAGAAATTAATCGGGTGCTATGTAATTTTCAGCAAAACATCGGTTTGGGTCGAATTTTTGGGTTTTTTGAACCATGGCCTGTCCCTGACCCGATGCAGTTGGCTCGTGTCAAAACAGTCTCAAGCAGTAGCAGATGGTTGATCTGTGTCCCACTCAAGCAGGAACAAGTGGCTGCTGAACCAGTGACATTGTAAAATTGAGGTTGAGCGTAGAGGCTGGCAAGTTGGGTCTGGGGCTCAGTGTTTCAGGTCAGATGGGCTCGGATTTAAGCGAATGTACGAAGGCCCAAAATATCAGCCCTTTGACCGTCTTTTATCATAACAGCTTATGGGTTGAGCCTGGCCAACAGGTTGCAACCCAAACTGAAAGAGTAAATAAAGGGGGGTCATTACTTGACATGGGGGTACACCACTACAGCACCTCCCGATTGCTAAAATTATTTGAAAATAATTTTAAATGAATATGTATATTTTAACACAAATGCCTCGACGACTTCATTATTTTTAGAGTTGATATATTGCAATGATATTAGAATATTTTAAAATATGGCAATATTTTGAAACAGTGATATTTGTCACATTGAATGTATTATCTGAGTCTATAACTAGGATTTACGGGGGTGAAGGGGATTTAGGGGTCGTTTGACACTGG
Organism: Magnolia kwangsiensis; assembly: GCA_037074715.1. Lineage (NCBI taxonomy): Eukaryota > Viridiplantae > Streptophyta > Magnoliopsida > Magnoliales > Magnoliaceae > Magnolia > Magnolia kwangsiensis. Next base: position 102,662,124 of record CM073585.1, on the reverse strand, counting down.
ATCGGAGGGGGTTTCAAATTCCCTGGTTGTTTGACAGCATAAAGTAACTAGGGACTAGGGGTTTCAAATCCAGGGGGTTTTAAATCCCCTCTTGTAGCGGGTTTGCAATCCACCTGAGAGATTGGATTACACCTAAAATCATTTCAATAGTTGCAGGTGTAACATGTGTGTCACTATACTATTATTCTATTGGGCATATGACCCACTAATGATGATCATCACCGTCCAAACATTGTCCATGTTAATCAGCGATTAAAAATCATTAGTTAGTCACTCAAACGTGATCTTGTGCTTGTGGCCCATCCAAGACTTGGAATTTCATCATTTTTAGGCAAAGCATATATTTCAGCAAGCTTATTACCACTATTGTGTCAAAAATTACATATCTCACTGATTAGAGATATTAAAGTTGATTTACATGCATACATACTTTTGGATTAAAGTCGATTCACACTTGCAGTGTGAGGATTGAGGATCTGGGGGGTTCCGAATCCAGCTCCTAAACAGGCCCTCAGTCCTGCCCTAGTCAGGGGCTCTGTGGGGCCCATTCTATAAGTAGGCAAATAAGCATCAAGCATCATGGTGCGCCCTAGAAAAGTTCCAATGGTGGGTAGGTGTCATCATCACTGCTGCTGCTTCCTGTGGTGTGGTCCACTTGTGCCTTAGATCTGCCTCATTTTTTGGGCTCATACCCTGAAATGATTGGGCAAAATGGATAGATGACATGGATAAAATCATGCATCACGGTGGATCCTACAGAGGTAGGGCTGGACGTGAATGAATGTTCCTGCAAGGTTAAAGCTTGGTTTGGTCTGGCCCGACCATGATTTGGGCCGTGTAGTTGGCCATGAATAAGGGGGGGTGTATCAGCTTAGTGGGTGAGGCCTTGATCGTGGCCCCACCTATGCTCACGTGATTAGCCCAAAAATATCCAAATCTCAGGACTAGAGGAAAAAGTAACGATTGAACGCTTACCATTAAAAACTTCCTAGTGACCATCGTAAAATTTATTTTCCATCCAACATGTTGATAAAGTCAAACATGTGGATGAAGCGAAAACACAGATATAAGCTTGATCCAAAAACTTTGGTGGGCCATAAGAAGTTTTTAATGGTTAATCACCACTGTTCCCTGTGATGTGCTCCAACTGAGATATGTATCTGCTTCATTTTTGGGCTCATGCCCTAAAATGAGTTTGAAAAAATGATGGACGGCGTGGATAAGTAACACATACATCAAGGTGGGCCCCGAGGTCAGGCACCTCATCCACTAAAGCTGTTACCCCATCCTCATCTAATCCATTCCCGGTTTGGTTAAACAGATATTACAACGTAAAAGTGAAGGATAAAAGGGTGAGAGAAAGTAAAGCAGAGACGAGAAGAAGAATGACAAGCGGAGGAGGCCACCTTATCAGGTGCTCCCTCACCGCTCCCACTCCCACTCCCACTCCCAATCCCACTCTCACAGCCACTCCACCACCCTTCCTTCTCTCAGAGTCTATTATCTCAACCAAAACACCTCGAAGAAATGCCATCTTCTTCTCCATTATCTCCTCTCTCATCACCACCCCTACTCCTTCCCAGGCTTTCTCTCTCGGCATCCGTACGCATCTCTCTCTCTCTCCGAAAATTCCTTTTTTTCCTCTCTCTCTCTCTCTCTCTCTTTCTCTCTCTTCTTTTCCCTTTTTTTTTTTTTTTAAAATAAATTAAATTTATGAAATTGTTGAATGAGAAAAACAGCGGGACCCAAGGAATGGCTGAAAGAGCAAAAGAAGAAAGCTTCCAAGTTCCTCTTAGCTCCCATCGATTCCTCACGTCAAACTCTCCACTCTACCTTTTCATTACTCTGTACTCCTCCTTATCTGCCCTCACTCTCTTCCATTCCCTCTTCATTTCTCCTTCTCACTCACTCACTCTCTCTCTCTCTCTCTCTCTCTCTCTCAGCTGCGATGGATTCAGGATCTTCTACAACAACGACAGACCTGGAACAAGTCCAGACGCAGCTGAAATCTGCAGCAAGGGACTGCGTTCCACAACAGAGGAACTCATTTGTCGCGTTTCAAGCCCAAACTGGAGTTGAGGTTCTGTCTCTTTTTCTATACACCATCTTTTTTTATTATATAATTCAAATTTGAATTGCTATGAAACTGAATTCCAACACTTTCATTATTCATTTCTTGGGCAGGTATGCACATTCCGTTTGATTGTGAAAAATGCATCTTCATTACTTGATGACAAAGATCCTATTAAGTTGGAAGCTGAGGCTATGTTGGATAATCTTATAAGGTAGCTCTTATCCTTCCTCTCTTTTGAACCTACACCTGTTTGGAATCCCTAATTGTCAATACTCACCAATTACTTTTCTTTTTATATAGTTGAATTGAAAATTCCATTAGTTAGGAAGGTAGCTTGACTGAGACAGTTCAGATAGGAGCAATTTCGTGAAGGCTTCATCATGGGCATAATCCAATTACATGAAAGAACAACTATTGACTTCAAAATTTGTTGACTTGTTTCCGGATGAGTGTTGTGTTTGCGTATGTGTATGGTCTTCACCAGTGGGAAGCTCGACAGAGTAGGCTCTTGGTATCTGGATAACTGCCTGTCTCTCACAGTTATTATGTTTATCTGATCTGAGAAGCTAAGGTGTTCTTTTAGCTGCTCACCATGCCTTTTAAGCTTACCAACTGGGAAACACATCTCACTTCACAAATGACTACTTCGTTCTCCTCTCCTACACATGAGTAACTGGTATGATTGTTGAAAAAAAAAAAGACCATTTCCTGCCAAGGTATTCGTTATTCAACAATGGTAACAGTGGCCGTAATGGCCAACCTTATGACTGTTATGATCCGGGTCGTAATGGTCAAAGTTTTTTTAAAGGAAGAAAATGTATCAGCTTCATATCGGCCTGTTACGGCTGTTACATGCTTGTAATGAGCCATTTTTTTCAAAACGGTCGTTACAGCCTCGTATTGTGTAATGGGTCCCAGTGTCCTGTTACATAACCTTTTTTGAAATCCTCTCCAACCATCATATGTGTCAGCTCATGTTAGGTCCAGGGAGTGGCTGTAATGGCCAACCTTATGGCTGTTATGATGCGGGTCGTAATGGTCAAAGTTTTTTTTAAGGAAGAAAATGTATCAGCTTCGTATCAGCCTGTTACGGCTGTTACATGCTCGTAATGAGCCATTTTTTTCAAAACGGTTGTTACAGCCTCGTATTGTGTAATGGATCCTAGTGTCCTGTTACATTTTTTGAAATCCTCTCCACCCATCATATGTGTTAGCTCATGTTAGTGTCAAACAACCATTCACTCCAAAAGCTCAAGCTGTCAGAGTGTGGTGTATCAATGTATATCAAGGGACTTAATTACTTCAAGGGGCAACCATGGTGTGTATGTGACATCTACTTCGACCATCAGATGCGTCAGGCCTAAGACACAAAAATTAGGCTCATTCATGATTCAGGTGGGCCACAACAAGTGAAACAGTTTGAAGGGGGACTCGCACCCTTGATGTTCTATGGGACCCACTGTGCTGTGTATGTGACATCCACTCCGACCAGGTCCTAAAAACCAGACCCATCCGTGATTCAAGTGGGCCACACTAAGGGAAACAATTGGAAGGGTGGGTGTTGTCCTATTCAGTGTTCCCCTATGGTGAGGCCTACCTGAATAGTGGATCGAGCTGAACTTTGGTCCTTCAGCCTAACATGAGCTGACACATGGTCAGAGTGGATTTCATGTGCACATCACAGCGTGGACCACCCCTAGAATGCCTGAGAGTTTGCACATTAAGCTCCCCTGTGCTACAGTTTGCAAGGGTGCATTATATATCTTGTTATTATTTGGCAACCCATCTGATAAACTGGTATGCGTCAACTTATTGAGTTCCTTAACTGTGGTAGTTACAGGTCTTCATAGATTATTCAATTTTCTCTTTTGTAATTGTGCTTCTTATTCCCAGGGCTTTAAAATTTTTGCAGAGGTTGGATTTCATCCTTGTAGCTTTTCATTCTGGACTTCTCTCATGTTTTCGCATTAGCTGGAAGTATAGTAATAAATTCATTGAATGCAAATCGATTATTGGATTCTGATGCAAAGCGAGGAGTTTTTTGGTGGATTCCTTTTTTCAGTCCAGATGCTTGTCTCTCTTTTTTTTAACCTTCTCTTTTCTTCTACCAGGAGAGATCTGCATGTTTAACATGTCAGTTGTCGCACAAAGCACCATGCAACTGAGGAATTTTTCTGCTGATGAATAGTCAATATTAATTTGTGCAAGTACTATTCTCTGGTTCACTGAAATGAATCTAAATTGTATCATCTAAATAACTTATCAATAAGCACTTCATCATTTTTATTGGGAACTGATATGTCCAAATCATATCTTAGTTATTGTCATCTTTTTCCTTGAGGATCGTTTTCTCATCACTGCAGATCATTTAGCTTCCTTGATGATGTGATAAGCAGTAGCGATCTTCAACTTGCCTCCGATAGGTACGCCCTTTCATAACGAGCATCAGTCCTGAAGAACCATTTTAATTTGTAAAAATAATGTGCATTCATAGTTCTATGGTACTAGAATGAGGGTTCATCTCTTCCCATCCCACCTTTCTTTTGCTGATTGGGACGACTTTTATTACTTAAGCACTTCTACTTCTCGACAGAGTGCGTTTCAGCATTTAGGTCATGGGTTTGAGCCCAGTTAAATCCCCCTCCCCCCCACAAAAAATAAAATAAATTGTTACTGGGTAGGCTTTATCAAGTATCAAAATCATTATTTTGTTTTTGTGGGGCCACTACTATAGCACTATGCTTTAATTGAATCGTGGCCTATTGTCGTGGTTATTGACTGGATTTCATGCGTTACTTCTATGGTTTACTATCTCTCATATGAAATTGTTAAATTTCCACTTGCAGTCCACTTCTTAAAGGTTGAGACTGTGGGGCCATTGAGATGGTTGCAGACGTCATGGTTGAATGATGGCCCTGCTGAACATGACTGTATTTCATGAATTTTGTTTAGTGCAAAGTTGCATTGATGTTTCACCTTGACACATCCCACGCTGTGCACATTGTGGGCATTGCGATGGTTATATCTCTTCTTTTTGAAGGACATGGCCTCATATGCAGGATCTTCTCTTTGAAAAACATAGTTTTCAGTGCAGATTTTTTGAATTTAGTTTGAACTAAATTGGCTGCTTGTACAACTTACCACTAAGCCAAGGACTATCGGTTTGCTCCAGCTTAGCTGTTGTTATTTAATTTCTCTTCTGTGCTGCAGGCAGAAGTTGGAAGACAGCCTGATGGATACGATAACTTCCATTGACAAATTTGAGCAGGGAATCAAGGACTGCCTCGATGTATGACCCACTCATCTTCATTATAAATGAACTTCTCTGGCATACATCATGCCAGGAAGTCTATTTCAGATGGCAGCATATATATTAGTATCAGGAAGCAGCACATGTTATGCTTTCAGTGCAACATGGTTCTTGTACGATCAAATTTTATTTTATTTTTTTTTCCTTTTCTGATTTCTTCTGTGCTTCTTGCTGTTGTATTATTGTTACAATTGTCATTAGTTTTCTTTTCTAATTTCCATTCCCCACAGTTCTTACTTGTTGTATTATTGTTGATGGTGTGAATGGATACAAGTTGTATGATCGGGTGACACGGAAGATCACGATCAGCCGTGACGTCAGGTTTGATGAGGATTCCTTGTTTCGTAAGGAAGAACACAACGAATCAGAAAAATTAACAGTGATGGACATTGAAATTGACAAGGACGAAATACATGTTGAAGCTAAGCAACAGTTACAGGTACAAGAGCAGGTGGATCAGCCACCCGTGAGGAGAAATCCACCGCAAGATCGTATATTACCAATGAGATATAGAGATAGCTTGAACATTGCATTCGCCCTTATTAAATATGAGGAGGATCCGTCAATCTTCCAGGAAGCACTGGATGATTCAGATGCTAAAAAATGGATGGCGGCGATGCAAGACGAGATGGACTCTCTATACAAGTATGAGACGTAGGAGCTGGTGGAGCTTTCGAGTGCAACTGGATTTACAAGAAGAAACATGACAGGTACAAGGCAAGATTTGTAGCGAAGGGGTACGCTCAGAAAGAAGGTATTGACTTCAGTGAGATATTCGTGTCGGTTGTCAAGCAGGTAGTTATTAGGTTTGTGTTGGCAGTGGTTGCCCAATGCAACCTTGAGCTGGAATAGATAGATGTAAAGACTGCTTTCTTACATGGAGAATTGGAAAAGCAGATCTACATGAAGCAACTAGAGGGGTTCGAAGAAAAGAGGTCAAAGAATAAGGTTTGCAGGTTGAGGAAGTCGTTGTATGACCTTAAACAGTCACCTAGGTAGTGGTACAAGAAGTTTGGTACTTTCATGGTGAGTCAGCGGTTTACTAGGAGTGAATATGATCCTTGTGTCTACTTTAAGACACTGAGTGATGGAGGATTCATTCTATTGGTATTATATGTTGATGACATGCTTATCGCTAGTTAAAGGATGTTTGAGATCAATATATTGAAAACTTAGTTGTCAGGGGCATTTGAAATGAAAGATCTGTGAATTGCAAAGAAGATTTTCAGCATAGATATATATAGAGACAGACAAATGAGTGGATTACAGTTATCTTAGGTAGAGTACCTTGAGAAGGTATTGAAGTTTGGGATGGACAAGGTTAAGCCAGTTAACACACCCCATGGCACTCACTTTAGGTTTTATTCAGAATAATGTCCCATTACAGATGAAGAAAATTAAGTGATGTCTCGTGTGCCCTATTCGAGCGTAGTTGGTAGTTTGATGTATGACATAGTCTTTACAAGACTAAATATTTTACATGCAGTCGGTGTTATGAGTAGATACATGTCAAACCTTGGCAAAGAACATTGAGAGGCAATAAAATGGCTACTTTGTTATCCACAAGGTACAACGGAATACGTCTTGATATTTCAGAAACTAGAGAGAAAGATGGTAGACTGTGAATTCGGACTACGCAGGGAATGTGGATAATAGAAAGTTGACTTTCGGTTACTTGTTTGTATTAGTGGGTGGAAAGGTCAGTTGGATGCTGAAGCTTCAGTCTGTGATTTCTCTTTCCACAATAGAAGTTGAGTATATGACGGTGACGGAAGCATTCAAGGAAGGTGTTTGGTTGCAAGGAATGATGAACGAGCTCGGGCTTCAGCAGGAGGCCGTGCCAGTTAATTGTGATAGTGAAAGCGTGATCAATTTGGCGAAGAATTTGATTTACCATTCTCATACTAAACATATTGATGTTCGTCATCATTTTATTCGATAGGTGCTCGAGGAAGGCGGTGTCACTCTCGAGAAGATCCACATGAGCGGGAATCAGGCAGATATGCTGACAAAGGTGGTTCTTGTAAAGAAGTTCTGATTCTGTTCGACTTCTCTGGGTCTGGCGAAAGGTTGATGGAGATAGAGTGTGTAGAAGAAGCGATGACGATGGTGAAGGTATGATGGAGGCGATTAGAGATGGAGCTTGGGTTGTGGTTCATGATGATTGAAACCATGGTGGAGATTGCTATTAGATGCCTTCAATTTGACTGGAATAGGGTTTGTCGATGCCATCGACAGACATGCTCGATCCTATCGAGAAATTTCCGATTTATTCCAATCACTCGTTGGACAGTTTTTGGGGTGCTACTCGATGCCATCAAGGAAGGCTTTGATCCCATCGACAAGCCTTCGATGGCTGTCAATCACATCGACAAAAGCGCGTGATTCTGTAAAATTGTGGGAATTGTTTCCTATTTCGAGTGCGGCACTATATATATATGGGTGTAAACGGGATTATGGTTAATTATAAGGAGGGTTAGACGTTTCTAGGGTTTGGGGAGGAGAAAACGAGGGTTTTTTTTAGCATTGTAAGTGATTCCATCTCTTGTACCTTTTGCTTTCATAGTGATTCGTTGTCGCTTTGTGCCGTGGTTTTTTCCCGCAATGGTTTTTCCATGTAAAATCGTGTGCTTTGTGATTGCTTGGTTTACGTTTGCTTAAACTTGTGTGATCTGAATTTGGGGTTTACTTCCGCAGATTTCCAATAGGGTTCACCATCATAGACCCATTTAAATATCAGATCAAGTCACCATTCCAACGGGAAAAAAAAAAGAAAAAAAAAAAGAAAAAAAAAAGAAAAGGAAAAAGAAAAGGAAAAATTCAGGTCAAGTTGGGTACCTTACCTAATCATATTGGTTATATGTGTGTGTGTGTGTACAGACACACACAATAATATCTTTCTATATACTATATAACCTAACAATTCATCATCATCATCATCATCTAAGCCTTACCCTGACTATTGGGGCTGTATACATGAATCATGTTCCACCAATGTCATATTGTCAGGATTCATGATGAAAGTTAAAGCAAAAGCTTCACGCCAGCTGCCAACTTGACGCAACCCTCCTTTATCTAGGCCTGGGATTGGCAATGAAAGCACAAAGTTCCTACCGACATCACGTAATCGTCTATTACAAAGGTTTATTAAAATTAACGAGTTAATATTAACAACTAGTGTCCACTTAAGACTTTGACTGTAGCTGATTTGAAGCTATGTTTGCAAGTCGCAACATGTATCCAAACCTGATTGGGTACTGGTCTGATACCACAAATATGTATCAGGGCCCAAACCCAAGTTTGACCCCCTTAGGAGGTTCAGGTATGAGTATACCTGTACCCAATCTGAACCTGACCATTAACAACCCTACTTGAAACTCTCTCAACATCATGTATGGACCTTTTTGGTTTGCTAGCTTGACATGCACCACTCTCCGAACATACCATTACATGCGGCATGCATTACTTGGTGCATACATGGGACACCTAAGCCATACATTATGCTAGCCTCACCATGAAGATGATCTAGGTAAAAAATAGGCGAATCCACTGAGTAGACCAGCCAGATTTGCACCAGATCATTTGCCCAATATGGTCCACATCATACATGGTTCAGATGTCCCACATGTGTCAAGTTGGCACAAGTACTGGGTAAAGGTGCCTGTGGGATTAGCAATCCTCCTGTGTCTGATTGCTGCTAGATTGTGATGCCCATTTTTTGGGGTAACATGATGCTGCCAATACATGCTGAGATGCTCAAAATTACAACTCTTTCTGTTTTTCCATGTATTCTAGGGTGAATTGTGAAGGGGCTCAGTATGGTCCTTCTGTATGAGGGTCCTTGACTCTCCTTTTCCATATGCGTCAACTATTGAGCTCCTGCACCTTAAAATTTCTTTTGCTTTAGCTGCATTTTACTCAATAAAGAAAGTAACAAATTGGGATGTCTTAAGCCTTCTCATTCCTACCAAAAGAGAGGGAATCCCTCCTAGTCAAGTCACCTTAAGTCTCGACTGTGCTATTATAGTTCTACAACACCCAGATTATGACAGTATGGAAGTCTTCCGCAACCCAAATGAGCTTTTTTTTGGGTCATCTACTGTGGAGGCAACCATTATAAGGGTTAGAACTGTCCCACCAAAGGGATTTTTGGCCATGGCCATCTATTGTTGGGCCTGTTGGATGACCAAGCCATGGACGTCAGTTGTTAAAAAAAGTACTGGAGAATACACATATTTTTTGGTTGAGGCCTTGAGGTTCATAAGTCCTCAACCATATCCACAAAGCTTGTGAAAAATGAAGGTTATATGATGCTTGATGTCTAACTAATCTTAAATTTACTGAAGGCAGTTTCAGACAGATTTTTATTTGCTCTTTTCCCTTTGACTTTTTGTTTTTTGTTTTTCGTTTTTTGTTTTGTTTTGTTTTGTTTTGTTTTTTGTTTTTTTGTTTTTTTGTTTTTTTTTGTGAGTGTGTGTGTGGCAGGGAAGACAGTTTGAATACAAACAAAACCAATTCTTATCTCATTGAAACATAATAGATTCTGATAGGTCCAATCCAACACATCCGAGAAAATTCACTGACATTCTCCATTGCAGCATGCCACAATATAAGGAGCGTTTCTCTTGGAAACTTCAATTCTATGACTTCCTGTTGTATCTCCATATGAAACTATGCACTTGCTGCCAGCGGGATAACTTTTGCTCTGTGTTTTCTTGCTGTCATGCATGTGCCCGTGTTCGTCATCCGATCAGAATTTTGTGTAGCACAAATCGAGGGCAAAAGAATGTATAATTACAAGATTTTCTTTGTTGCTGGTAAGTGTTGAATTCCAATTACCCTTGGTTAGCAAAGGTACAATTTCAGGAATTTATGCAATAACCATGATTGATATTCTTGATACATCTGAGGCATGTAGCTCACATAGTAGAGCAGTTGCTTTGCATGGGAGCAGCACAAATCAAGGGTAAAAGAAGATACAATTGTAAGCCTTTGTTTGTTGCTGGTAAGTTTTGAATTCCAAATTCCCTTGGTTAGCAAAGCTACAATTTCAGGAATTTATGCAATACCCATGATTGATATCCTTGATATATCGGAGGCGTGTAGCTCACATATTAGAGCAGTTGCTTTGCATGGGAGCAGTACGGGGTCCATTCCCCTGCATCTGTACTCTGAAGCCTGTTCTAGAAGACATTGTATACCACTTCTTAAATGCTGGTGATACTCTATCCAGATGATACCCAGGATTTGGAGGGCTCGGCTTACCTTAAATGTATGCCACATGTACTTCGAATTTGTCACTTCCATTTTCTTCTTTGGTGGGAATAAAAAAGGATGGGTACAAAAAGGGGTCCAGTGTGTGGAAAACTATAAGCTAGGTTGGGGATTATTAAAAAAAGGGTGGGCAGATCTTCAAGAACTAATCCCATATAGAGTGAATAGTTGGAATAATGTTTGTTTTTGGGATGATATGTGTCTGGGAGAGCAGACCTTAGCCCTAAAATTCCTAGGGATTCTTAGGATTGTGATCACCGGGAGAAGCAAAGTGAAGGACTGCAAGGGGGGCAGCAAAATACCTTCTGAAGAACTTAATGCGCTTTTGCGAGGAAAGAGTTCTGGAAGATTTCACATCACCATCATCTAAGACTTATCCCAATAGTTGGATCAGCATGTCAGACATAGATATGCTTAGAAATTGGGTAGCAGTGGTTGACAACACTTCGAAGAAAGTGTTAAGGCCCTTTGGAAGTTTTTGCCAAATGTATTGTGGAGGCTTATTTTCAATGGCTCCTATCCTGGAAGCTTGGGCATTTGTGCCGTTGGAGGTGTCCTTAGAGATGATGCAGGGGGTGTTCATGTGTTCCTCTAGCCTCCAGCTTGGGTTGGTGAGGACATGCTTCCGAGGCTGGAGCCAAAGCTTTAAGGGAAAGCCTTGAGAATATTTTAGAGACGTTTACTAGAGCTGTGACGATCGAATGCTACTCATTCCAGTGTGGGTTGAAAGGTTTCCCCGTGAGAGTTGGCAAGGCCTATTTTTGATCAATGTCCAATTTTGTTGGAGGTGGAGGAGGATAATTGGGAGCCTTGGCCGTTGAGGTTTGAGTTGTTGTGGTGGGAAGTGAGTGGTTTTACCGAGTTGGTGAGGGAGTGACGGGCCTTATTCTTGGTGGAAGGTCACATCAAATTTATTTTATTTTAGAAATTGAAGCTTCTCAAAGGTAAGCTCAACTGCTGGAAAAAGGTCTGCAGGAGCCCCAAGCTCGAGATGGAGCAATTCTTAGTGAGGTCCAATATTTTGATATTAAGGATGAGGGGATGGAGTTGTTGGGAAAGAGAAAGCTAGAAGGGATTCTTTATCTCTCGAATTAAAATTGTTTCAAGGAAGAAGAAATTAAATGGCAGCAACAGTCTAGAGCCACTTGACTTGAAGAAGGGGACAAGATTACTAGTTTCTTCAACAAGATAGCTAGCACTAGAGCGACGGATATAAGATTAATAATGTTGTGGTGGAGGGGGTTGGGTGTAGGAGAAAGAGAGTCTGTGATGTAATTGTCTAGTTCTACAAAGACCTTTCAAGGGAGAGGTGGACCAAACTGAGGCTTGATAATCTATCTTTCTTGATCATCTTGGAAGAAGAGACAAAAGCTCTGGAGAAGTTGATTTTTGAAGAGGAGGTCAAGGCGATGGTGAATGCCTTGGGGAGGGACGAGGCACTGGTGTGGGGTGGCTTCCCCTTCATGTTTTTCTAGGTATTTTGGAAAATAGCGAAAGAGGACGTGATAGGTTTTGTTGCTGAAATTTTCAACAGCGTTTTGATTCTACCTAGTTCATTACTTTAGTTCTAAACAAAGTGGGAGCATAATGTTTGGGAGATTTTAGGCCCGTTAGTCTAGTTGGGCCTCCATACAAAATCCTAGCAAAGATCTTGGCTTCCAAGTTCTGTTTGGTTATTGGACATGTCATTTCCAAGGCTCGAGGCACATTCTTGGAAGGGAGGCAAATTTTCGATAGTGCACTGATCGCTCATGAGTCCATTGATTCTCGTCATAGGGAAGGCAAGAAAGGTATTGTGTGCAAGATCGATATGGAGAAGGCGTAAGACCATGTTCTATGGGAATTCTTAGATTACATGCTGAGTCACGTCAACTATGGAGTGAGATGGAGGGAGAGGATCCAGGTGTGTGTCATATCGGCTAGGTTTTCGGTTCTCGACAACGGGTCGCCAAAAGGGTTCTTTAAATCCTTGAGAGCCCTAATGCAGGGAGATTCGCTCTTGCTATTTTTATTTGTGGCGGTGGTGGAAATGCTTAACAAGATGTTGGACAAGGAATTAGTAGAGTACCTTATAAGTGGGTTTAAGGTCGATAGTTCTCCCATTTGTAGTATGTTGATTATACAATCCTCTTTTGCAATGCTAAAGTTTTTAAATTGGACAATCTGAGGAAGATAATTTGGTTTGTCAAGCCTTAGGGTGAATATTCTCAAAAGCGAGATGTTGGGTATCGGTATCTCAAAAGAGGAGGTCAAAGTGCTTGCGGAGGTGTTTGGTTGTAGGGTAGGGAGGTTCCCTTCGACATACTTGGGGCTACCATTGTGCATTGGCAATCCTGCAAAGCATTTATAGGATAGGGTGATCGAGGAAGTGGAATGGAAGTTGCTTTTTCAAAAGCATTGGCATCTTTTATTGGGAGGTATACTAATGCTTATCAAAGCAACATTGTTGAACCTTCCATTGTATTTTTCTTATGTGTCTAAAGAACTAGTTGATGAATAGATTCAAGGAGGGGGTTGGATTCTCGCTGGGTGATGATAAAATAACTAGGTTTTGGGAAGATGTATGGTTGGGGGACAAACTCTTTGAGAGGATTTTTTGAGGCTAGCTAGCTTATCATTGATCGTGGATGTCTTTGTGGCCCTTTGTTACTTGGTCTTGGGCTATGGGGTTGCTTGGACTCTACCATGCCGGGAGAACCTACTGGAGGAGGAGATCGAGTTTATTAGTTGTCAAAGCGGCTTCGGAGAATCCAGCTTTAGTTGGCTATCGAAGACTCAAGTATTTGGATCAAAGTGAAGTTTGGGAAGTTCTTAATGCGATCTTCCTATAAGGTGTTGTGCAGGTCCTCATCTAGGAGGGATAAGAAGCACACATCTTTTCTTTGGTCCTATGGGGCTCCCCCAAGATTGCGGTGCTAGCTCGATTGGTTGGAAGCAATGTTTTAAATATCAACGATATTGGCGGATATATACCACGCTATATCTTGTATCCCGCCTGTGCAATACGAAATGCATAGGTAGTACCACTATATCCCACATGTTCAATCTAGTAAGCATTTTCAATTTCCGATCACCTTTTTTGTTGAATAATGTTAAATTAGTGTCAAATGGTTACAAATCCATTGGTTCTTCATATTTTACATGAAAAGTCATGGAGTTAGAGGCTCAGAGCTTTGATTTCGATATTTCTCCAAAAAAATAAAATCCAAAATTTCCTTCAACCAGCTGTCAATTAAGACTAATTTCAAAGTATTTAGGAGTCTTTGATGAAATAATCATCACATACATTCTAATTCCGAAATTTAAGTATAGGTGGTCCAATTTGGGAAAAATTGGAAAAAATTCAAAATTTTCCCAATGTCTCCCAAATTGCTTGCAATGTTGCACTCCAAACATGAAATCAAGCATGCACGAGGGTTGATCTATTAATTTGTTAAGTCCTTGTCAATTTTTAGAAAATAAAAAATAATTTTTAATTACAAATTATTAAAATAATTTATTTTTTTTCAAAATTTCCCTTCAACTAGCTGTCAATCGAGACTAATTTCAAAGTATTTAAGAGTGTTTGATGAAATGATCATCACATATAGTTTAAATGTTATGCATTCAATTTGAATATATTTACGTAAGTTCAGTTAGACATTGCATAGCTTAGGACCCTATACAAAGGAAACTTATTATGTGCACTTCTTCTTTGAGATGTTATAATTTAGAAGTGTGTATTAAGATATTTTCTAACAATCCCTGAAGTTTCATCGAAAAATTCAACCATTTTTCTAATATTTTCCCATGTTTCCCAAAAAGTGCAATAAATTACCGGATACAAATGATATATCCCGTGCGATAACCGATACATATATGTATCCCAAGGATGCGATATGTAATGCGATACCAATATTTCGAACACTAGTTGGAAGGAGGAAGGTGCTCACGATTGATAATCTTTGCAAGAGGAAGATGATAGTCAATAACGTTTGTCTTTTGTGTTTGTGGATCAAGGAGTTGATCAACTACCTCTTCATTCATTGCCCCTTCTCTAGAGTGCTTTGGTAGAGGTTTTCGGGGATCTTTGGTTTATCTTGGGTGATGCCAGAGACAATTGAGGGTTTCTTTCTTGGCATGGGAGTGTGGTTAGTAAGAGAGGAAGGTTAAGAGGGTGGCGTTATTAACCAAGCATTGACAATGCATTGTAGCTTTGATCCAAGCATTAACATTCATGTTGCTTTGCAAATGAATACAAGTTCCAGTGAATTGCTTGTAGCTTCTTATGTTTCATAAATGCTCTCTAACACATTTATTGAGCATTACTCTATTGAACTTGAAGCTTGAGCAGACTCCTAAGTTCGTTGGATGTGTTTGATGTTTCCCTAGACATCTAGAACTCAGTTTCTTTATTGAGCAGAAAAAATGTGCTTTCATGTCATCCTGAGCTGTTTTTCCAATCCTTAGGACTGGAAGATGTTTTGCTAGTTAGGATATACTCATTTCAGCACTTGTGTACTGTATATTTTTTCTTCTCTTTTCCTTTCTTTTAAATATCCTTACTGCTTATCAGGAAGGCGGGGGCATTGATCTCCTTCCCATTTTGCAGGCAACAGCTACTAGCTTAGTGGAGTCCCTTATCTGCAGAAAGGAAAAATCATAAGGAAGAATGGGAAAAGCTTGCACAACCATCGTCAAAAAGTAAAGAATTGAATACCAACAAAAGAATTGACCTTGATCCACACCTCTGCAAGCTTAGCTATCAACAATCACCTCACTTTCCTGTGAACCTGTGAGGCAACAAAGAAATAGACAGGGTCCACGATATTGGAAGGCTCTGAAGAAGATTCAATACGCTACAATTATCATTAACATAATCAAATGGTAGATTCGTCACTTAGACGGGGTTTGCGTTCCTAATAACAAGAATGTATATAATTGCAGTTATACTTGAGAGCTGAGACTATCACACATGTATTGTATATATTATCATATATTGCCCATCTTCTATAAGGTGATCTGGTTGGGTGAGCCAGAGGCCTGGACCAAATACAGGCGACGGCATGGTGTGCCGTCCTCTGGGTGGATCTGAACTGATCTGGGCAGCTGCCTGAGCTTGTTGAATATGTTTTGGGGATCATGCATGAGCCCAAAATTGGCGTCAGGGTCTCCAATCTGTGAAACCTTAACATGGGAGAACCCTAGGGATGGGAGGAGGTCATCGGGCCAATCGCTATAGAAATGAAATGTGGACTCAGAGAGTGTCGTTGAGGATTTGTTCATGAAGTCTGCAAGGAGGATGGTGTGGGTAAATGCACACTTAGCAGCTATGGACTTTAGGACCTGCATGGCATGGAGGTGAGAAAGGTAATAGAGGAGGCCTTCAAGCACCCAAATGGTATTCTTTGCAGGCACAAAGCCGCTTCTCTGAAGCTTCTCGATCCAGTCGTCGTCTCTGATGTCAGCAGCAACCCTGGTTAGGGACTTGGCAATCATCGTTGGCTGTTGGTGATCACCAGATCCTATTGCCGCCTGTAGAAGAGCTGCCTTAGTTTGCAGGAGCTTGGGGAAGTCCACTTCGTAAACAGTGCTTTCCTTTAAGCAACTCAGACGGTATGCCCTCGCATCCATGCCTGTGAAGTGAAAAAAAAAAAATCGGATTGTCAACTGGAATGAAAGGAATGCTAGAATTTTTGAGTTCTCATTGGCAGGGGGAATTTGGAGGATCCTCACATGATTGTCAACTAAGCGCTCACCAATGAAAAATTTAGGGGCCTCTCCAAACTGGCTCTGTCAGGCAATTGGGGGAGTTTCTGGCTGTCTGGGTGTTTTGGCTTTAATCTGTCATGGATTTTTCAGTGGGCTCTAAGCTTTCAGTGACTAGGGGACACTGCTGTATTAGGCCACCTTATATGTAGTATTTTCTGCTGTTTTTGAATGATTGATTAAAATTGCCTTTTTAGCTTTTGAGTAATCAGATTGGAATATTCTCATCACTTTGAAAGTAGGTTTCATGCTGGTGTCGCGATCGACATGTGTGAAAAAAAAAAAACACTGGTACTCAAACTCAGGCACGTGAACTTAGTTTGGCTGGTATGAGTAGCATGTCTAGACTCCTCAAGTTTATAATTTTTTGAAGCAGTTGAGGTTTCTATTAAAGAATTGAACTCAGAATGGAGAAACCAAAATTTTGAGTTGGAGACTGTGTTTGGTCATATATCTAGAATCAGGACACTCAGTTGATTACAGAAAACTCATTATATCTATAGTAATTATTCACCTCAATTTAATACGACGCTTGCTTCATCTTGCTTCATCGATGCATTGCTGAATTGGATTGCAGTTTTACTGGTCTAATCAACTTATCATATCTGTAGTAACTATTCACGTCAATGTAATAAGTCACTCCATCACCCTATCCATGTAAGGTTGCCTTTTGGATGCATTGTTGAATTGAATTCAATTTTATTAGCTTAATAAAGTGGAAATAACTGAATTGTGATCTTCTACCTTAGCATCCATGTGAATGATCTGGGCTCCAAATTCCAATTCCTTTAGGGCTACTTCCTCATAATGAATGTTGGGAAACATCATTAAAATCTCATTATACCCTTTTTTCATTAACGAGGCTTGTAGTTAATTTTGGTGAATGCTTGTAGAGGGAAAATGGAGTAATCACTAACCTGCACCGAGGAGAACAACCTGTGGTTCTTCCCCATCGAAGGACCTGAGTGCAGCTTCAATCCTGGAATCGAACCATAATGTGCGGACGGCCAAGATCACCCCCGATACCTCGCGCGCTTTGTTGATCCGGTCTTTTCGTATCTTCTCATAAAGGCTTCTGATGTAGGTTTCTCCGGCAAGGATGTCAGCGACCGGGTCATGGATAACATGCTTCCATAGGGCTCTACCTGCGGCTGTCTGGCAAGCAGTGCGCTCGAGGGGGTCCCACTCCTTGTCGATGATGTCATGGAGTGATCGAACAGTCTCGGACGTCAAAAGCTCTGGCAGTTTTAGCTCCGACCACGTGGGTTCCTCGGACGGTAACTCAGCATGGTGTTCGGACATTATGGCCAGAGGCATTCAGTATGGAGGATACTGGTGGAGGAGATAAATTGAAAAATGAGAAAGAGGCTATAACTTGTAGTGTTTTTCAGGGACCAAAGGAAGAGAAAAGGAGGGATAGAAGGAGATAAGGAAAGAGAGCCACACAACCAAGTTTGAAAAAACAAACTAACGTATCTATTTCTGTGTGCCATGAAAATAAGCCAACACCCCGCCTTTCCCCGTATGGATTGGAAACAATCCACGAATGCTTGCTTTTTTCATTTACTGCTTGGATATAATAAGCATGGTGGTGATTTGGTGCCGCAACTTTCTTGCGTGTTTCACGCATGCATGGTATTCCACACCATCTAAATACTGTAGATGGAGCATAGTTTTGAAGATCACTCTCACCGATAAATCTTAACCGTTGGATTGGTGGCTATAAAATGGATGGTTAAAAGTTAAATTGGTCGGTGATCCAAAATCAACGGGCGAAGATACCACGGTTGCCATATTGGGTTGGGGTCAATAATTTGGACTTTGACGAGCCAGCACCATTTTTTTCAATGGTGGTGAAATGGCATACGTGATTCTAGAGTAAAGTAAGAGAAACGCCAAGATGGTTTGCGGAGCACGGTTTCCATTGTCATTACCCGTGCCCATATGGCATCTATGTCCAAGATCTATGCCGTTCGTGAGATGGGTCCCACAATTTTGGTGTAGTAGCCCAAACTTCGGTCGAGCCTGCAATAGTTGACGGTCGGAAGCAATCCAAGGATGGTAGACATTCGATTTCCATTTGTGGTCCACCTAT
Organism: Magnolia kwangsiensis; assembly: GCA_037074715.1. NCBI lineage: Eukaryota > Viridiplantae > Streptophyta > Magnoliopsida > Magnoliales > Magnoliaceae > Magnolia > Magnolia kwangsiensis. The sequence continues at coordinate 102,643,623 of CM073585.1, read as the reverse complement.
CGATGGAATCCAATAATTCTTCAGGCCACAGCATATAACTGGAAGGGCCCTGATCTTGCATATTGTGAGATGAGATTATTATCCCAAAAATTAGGCTGGTCCATTCATCAACTGCCGGATGCGTATGTTGAGTCCAACTCGATTGACATTTTCTTTTAAACATTCATTTTCCTCACACATGCGGCAGGCCTGACGTGTAAACTCTAAACTAGCTATTTATTGAGTTCAAGGCATGGACGACCGGCAAACCTGATGAATGGCCAAGATCTAGCAAAAGCATGGGACGTTGGCTCTGGGCACAATTTAGGTTCCAAAGGCGATGTGCCAGACGCGAGGATTCACATATACAGAGATGAGAGTAGCAACCCGTTAAGTGTTGAGTTAGGGCGTGGAGTTGGGTAGGAACCCTGACCGTGGGGCTCACAGTGACGTGTGTTCCTTAAATCCACACCGTCCAACAATTTTGACAGCTCATTTTAGGCATGACCCTTAAAAAAAAAGCAGAGTCAACTCTTAGGTGGACCACGCCATAGGAAACAGTTGTGATTGAATACCCACCATTAAAAACTTGATGGAGTCCACTGGAATACTCATATGCCCATCCAACCTGTTGATAAGGTCACAAAGACCTAGATGAAGAGACCACACAAATATAATCTTGGTCCAAAAGCTTTTGTGGTCCATAAGAAGTTAATGGTCAATTAATGCTGTTTTCTGTACAATGTGTTCCATTGTGATTCGGATCTGCTTCATATTTTTGGATGGTGCCCTAAAATGAGTTTTCAATACGGATGGATGGACGGCGTGGCACATTCATCACGGTAGTCCCATAGTAAGGGGTCTCACCCACCGATGCCGCATCCGTCGAGTTAAATAGCGAATGACCCACTGTTTTAATTGACTAGTCTACCTGGGTCAATCATAGCCATCAATATCTGCTCTTTGTTTGCGGTGAATGTTAAACACTAGTGTGAAATCGTTTCCAGAACAAAGATCCTATGGTTTGGTGCTTTTTTTTTTTTTAAAAAATAAAAATAAAATTAAGATTAAAATTTATTTAATTCATTATATTCGATGGCCCCCATCATCTGAAAAGAAGAGAGTATTACACTTCCACCAGCTGTAAAATGGTTTGGCCCATTGGTCTGCTGGACGAGTGTCTTCACACAGAATGTAAATCGCACCCAATATGCCAACGTGCACAGCACAGATATTGCCGTTTCATCAAGAAATCCCCACCACATTCTTCCCTGCCACAAAAATGACAGTCCACTCATCATATTGGACTTGCGTAAAATTGAATTTAATAATAATAATAATAATTAAGGATAAAGGTTTAAGGATGGCAATGCGCTGGGTGGCCTGCCCGACCTTGCTTTAAGCCGTCTTGGTCCTACTATCCAATTTTTTAATTAGGCTTGGGCTCATAAAATTTTTAGCCCGATCCAATCCTGCCCACAATATCCCACCCAAAATTACATGTACCTGTGTTATATTCCAATGGCCAGTGGTCTGTGCTCTGTGGACCTCACCATGATGTATGTGTTTCATCCACGCTGTCCCATCCATTTTTCGTGATCATTTTATGGTATGAACTAAAAAATGATATAGATCCAAATCTAAATGGGATCACATCATAGGAAACAGTGTTGATTGAACAGTCACCATTAAAAACTTCTTGGTGGCCACATAAGTTTTGGATCAAGTTGATATTTGTTTTCTCCCTTCATCCTGGTCTGTATGACCCAAACAAAAGGTTGGATGTGAAATAAACATTACAATGAGCCCTAGGAAGATTTTAATGGTGAACATTTAATCACTGTTGTTTTCCTATGGTGTGGTCTACCTGAGACTTAGATCTGCCTTATTTTTAGGATGAAACCATGAAATGATCAGGAAAAATAAATGGACGGCGTAGATAAAATGCATACATCATGGTGGGGCGCACAGGGCACCGACCACTAGCTACCTGGCTAGTGTAAGCGTGCAGGGACGGCAGGACGTAACCATTTCCTGCGTACGGCAAGGGAAGTCGTCCGCTCGCTAGAAACACGGCCCCTTGTCCTTAGAGCAATTTAGCCAAGTCGGGTTACTGTTCTATTCCACAGGTCATAGGCACTGCGTACGTCCTCTATATCTCTCATTCCTCCTATTCGTCTTCGCGATCTTTACACTACTCCATTTCAACCCTACTCTTTTCTTTATAATGAGTAGGTATCTATATTTACTTATACTACAACTTGCGTGTGACTCTCTCTCTCTCTCTCTCTCTCTCTCTAGAAATTCCCTGGTTTTAAAGAGGAATCCTTCTGGGGCTCTTTCTTGAAATGCCCCACCTTTCTTTCTGTCTCCGTTTGAATTCAGCAACAATGGCAGCAGCTTATAGTCAGCTCTTTCATTCACTGTCTATCCCTACAGCTTATCATTCTCTCCCTCTACGGATTTCTCGTTTTTCTTAAAGCTCAAGGACTGCTTTCTTCTGCTTTTTCTTTTTTCCTTTTTTTTTTTTAAATTTCTTTTAACTATATTTTACTGCAGCTGTTAGCTATGGCTACAGTTAGATTCGGTCGCCAGGGGAAACGTCCATATGGGTTCTGCGCCAAGGTGACTTTGGCCGTCTTTCTTGGTCTTTGTTTCATCGTCACCTGGTCCGTCTTTTCGTCTCCCTCTTCATCGGTTTCCTCTCAGAGGAGTAGCTTTAGCGACATTTCAATCCCCGTTTCTGGAGATCCCAAGGGAACGGATTCTGGAATTGCTGTTGGCTCTGTCTTTCGGCCGAAAAGCACACCGGGTGAAGGAAATAAATCAATAGAAGAAAAGAAGAAGGGGGATCGTGATGTGGGCGGTGAGGATATGAAAGGCATTGGTGATGGAGGACTGCAAACAAAAGAGGGAGGCAGGATCGATTCTGTTGCCCATGAAAATGGCCGAGAGAAGGTTAATGAAGATGTAGTGGATCCGAAGAAAGAGGTAAAGCATCTGAAACGAGGGTGGTGGGTAGCTCAGAATGTAACTGAGGTCAAGGATCTCGACAAGGAAACTGAGGGAGAAGGTGGGGGAGAAGGAGGAGGAGAAGAAGATGATGATCAAGATATAGAAAATGATGGAGATGTGGAAGGAGATGCCGATCCGAATGCTTTGGCAGATGAGGAACGTATAGAGAAGATGCAAGATGAGAATGTCAGCTCGAAAAGAACAGGGAAGAAGAAAAAGATTGTGGGGCCTCTGTTCGATTCAAGAGCTCATTACACATGGAAATTGTGTAGCGTGAGAAGCAAACACAATTATATTCCTTGTATTGATGTTGAAGGCAACATTGGGAGGCCGCAAAGCTATCGACATCGGGAGAGGAGCTGTCCTAAGACACATCCCATGTGCCTGGTTTCACTCCCCGAGGGATATGGGACTCCTGTACCTTGGCCTGATAGCAAATCCAAGGTATATATGCATATGGAAGGGCCTTCTTTGTATTTTTGTTAGGGAATTTCTTGTTGGTTTTGCTCATTGAAGTGTTTAGAATTATGCAGATATTGTATAGGAATGTTGCCCACCCAAAGCTTGCGGCTTTCATCAAAACACAGAGTTGGTTGAATCTGTCTGGAGACCATCTCATCTTCCCCCAAAATCAATCTGAATTCAAGGGAGGTGCTTTGCACTACATTGACTCCATTGAAGAGGTGGGACATTCCTTGCTTAGTTTGAACTTTGAGAATTGAATTGTTATTCTGTTGCCATCTACTGTTTTTTTAACCCATATTTCTCTCTCCTTTCTAGTGGATGTGCATTGATTATCTACAGCAAGGGGAGAGTCTTAGACATTGTTGCATGTTAGGCCATCTAATAAGGATTTCCCTGATCTTTAATACGAATGAACAAACATATATTGCAAATAAGGGCTGCTAGCTCGACATAGCAAGCAATGGGTTGCAGAACTGGATTTAAGCATCCTGCTGAAACATTTATACTGGTGTTAATGATGTAGCATGATTTGAACAATGTTCAAAACTTTGACTTGACTCCGAAATTTGTGTTTGTGTTGCCAAGTTTTTCACGGAGGAATAAATGGAAAATCTGTTCATTCTATAAAAGAAGTTGGCCAAGTCTTTCATTGGCCCAGCCTGATTTCTTATTAAATTGGATTTTGCCAAGTTAGTCTTGATTTGATTAGTTTGAAAGGATTGACTGAACCTTGGGTCTTTGGTGAGCCAGTACTAGTGAAGTTTGCGTATGTTTAGTGTGTCTTAACACTTGCATGTATCTTGCGTGCTTTACTGCGGCATGTGGATTTTTTGTTAGAAAGATTGTTTTATGTTGGGATTGCGTTCTAAAATTTTGGTTGCTTGCTTAGACGGTACCAGACATTGAATGGGGGAAGAATATTCGCCTGGTATTGGATATTGGATGCACAGATTCAGCTTTTGGTGCTGCTCTCCTCGACAAGGAGGTGTTGACTCTGTCTTTGGGATTAAAGGATGATCAAGCAGATCTAGCCCAGGTTGCCCTTGAACGTGGTTTTCCAGCAGTAATTGGCAATTTGGCCACAAGACGGCTTCCTTTCCCTGGTGGTGTTTTCGATGCCATTCACTGTGGAGAATGCAAGATGCCTTGGCATTCTAATGGTTTGTGTTTTGTCATGTTTCTAGTCTAACATGCTCGTATTACGACCATAGTGATTTATATGTGTAGGATTTATTCTCATTCAATTCATGCCTTTCAGCATGAACTTTTGTATATTTTGTAGGTGGGAAGCTTCTTCTAGAGATGAATAGGATTTTGCGGCCGGGAGGATACTTTATTCTATCGACCAAACATGAAAATATTGAAGCTGAAGAAGGTGCCATCTCTATGGAAGCTCAACTTTATTTAATACTGCATCTTACTACATAGTTTTCATTTCATAAGAACCAAAAAACTAAAAACTAAAAATAAAAGTAAAAATATATTCATTTTAACTTTTTATACATATATATATATGTGTGTGTGTGTGTGTGTGTGTGTGTGTGTGTGTGTGTGTGTGTGTGTGTGTGTGCGTGCGTGTGTGTGTGTGCATGTGGCAGGTTTTTTCGTGCATGCGCGTGTGTGCGCGCGCGTGTGTGCATGGGTGGGTGTGGGCGTGTGGCAGGTTTGTTTTACTCATTCATCTTAAATAAGCACCCCTTACACATTAACGAGAACAATTTTTTTTTTTTTTTTTTTTAAAAGGAAAAGAAGAACACACCAACGAGTATTATTGGCCTCATCTTTAAATGATGCAGAAGATCTATCCTTATCTTTCATTTCTACAGGAATGAACAAAATGCAAAGATCTCAAAGAAAGAATAGCAGGTACAACAGAAGCTAACAAACTTACATCACAATTCTGTGAGAACCTTTTAGGGTTGGGTGGTATGTACTACATGTATTTGTCAACAGTTATGTGCACGTGTGTATACATATAGTGTACAGCCTAGATCTACACAATTATTGCTTATTTATAGGCTAGGATGTGGATGTTCACTTCTTCTACCTTGGCAATGTCCCACAATTGATCCTCTATACAAGCCTGAAGTGGCATTTTGAAAGGGTAAACACCCTTTCCTAATGCATTCAATGTTAGCATATTTTGCAGAATATCGGATCATCCTATGCATCATATCATGGAGATCAAAGATGGATATCAATACTATTAGAATGCCCAATATGAAATCATGCTTGAATACTTGGACATATTTAAGAACGCTTGATGCTTTGTTCTTGGATCTTCCACACCTTTCACTCTTTTAAAAGAAATTGCGGAGATTAGATGGGGATGATAAGTTTTCTCTGTTTTTCAGGTGAGGAGATCAAGACTCCCACTTTTATAAGTGATGAGGGTGGGAGTAGTTTAACCCATTGCAACTGCTTCCCCCTCCACATCTCCACACGACTTGAGTCCATGTCCACTGAAATACTTGCATATATGGAAATGGAGAAGTGCCACTACCATGGTGTACTGTAACAGCCGTTACGGGTTTGCAAAGGCCATTACGTAAAGGTCCATAACATGTAATGGTGGCAGCCATTACACGTTACAGGGTCGTAATGACCATAATGGCCATTATAGAAAAAATGACCCACAACGGCCTGTTAGTAGAGGCCGTAACGGTCCATTACGAGCCTGATATAGGTTTTTTCGAGTTTTTTTTTTTTCAATTAAAAAAGAAGAAGAAGAAACCATAACGGCCGTTACAAGGGCTGTAACGATTCTTATGACGCATATCATAAAAGGTAACGGAAATGGCTGTTATGGCTACCGTTATTGTTACGGAATACCTTGGCCACCACCCCTCACATATTTAAACCAATCACAACTAACATGGGGCCCACTGGTATGCTCAAGTCCAAATAATCCAACGGCCAAAACAAATTTAGCCAATCTGAGCCATTGATCCATGTAGGTCACTTAATGGAAAATCTTACATTCAATCTTTTCTGAGTCCCAACTTTAGAGGTTTTGTAAAATTTTGGCCGTTGTTGGGTTAAGGCTTAGATGATTACAATATTGTTCCTTTTCATTATTGTGGTTATCATATCAACAAATGTATTATGTCTCTGCCATCTTATGAAAAACATAATAGGGACTTCTATCTTCATTTTCTTTCAGTTCATTGTCATCATGTAATTTGTTGTTTCATATCCAGTTTATACCATGATTACTAGGGGATCTTTGTGTGAACCTTTTTCCCATGGTTCTATTTTTCAGCTATGTCCACACTGACAGCATCTATCTGTTGGAACATCCTGGCACATAGAACTGATGAAATCAGCGAAGCGGGTGTTAAGATCTATCAAAAGCCAGCATCAAATGATATATATGAGCTGAGAAGGAAGAAGAACCCTCCTTTGTGCAAGGAAGATGAAAACCCTGATGCAGCCTGGTAAGCTGGTATTGCTTGCTTGATCATGGTATATTGTTCTTGCTTCAATGTCAATGCGGTTTTTGAATTTGGACACCATGGACCATGGTTGCAGATTTGGCTATTGAGTTGTGTCCAACATCTGCTTTTGTACCTTCCCTCAATGATGCATGTTTTTGACAGGTATGCTCCAATAAAAACTTGCCTACATAAAATTCCCGCTGCCATTGAAGAACGTGGAACTGAGTGGCCGGAGGAATGGCCCCGGAGGTTTGACTTTTCCTGATTGGTTGAGCAATCGAGAAAATTTGGTTGCAGAAGCTGAGCACTGGAAGTCTATTGTTAACAAGTCCTATCTCAATGGGATGGGTGTTGATTGGTCAAGCGTCCGAAATGTTCTGGATATGAAAGCCATCCATGGAGGGTATGCTAAAAGACTAGATAAATAAATTCATTTTTTTTTTTTTTTTTTTTTTTTTTTTTTTTTTTGTAATTTGTAGAGTGATCTTATTTTACATAAGTTGACATGGGAATGTTTGATTATGGAAAGCATAGGAAATCTGGACTGGGTCATGGATCTTGATCTTGTTTTCTTTGCACAATGTTTTCTTTTAAAATTTTTTTATCGGACAACTGGTTCAACCAGTTAAAGCATCAGTTGAATTGTTGGAACCTCCGCACCACACCCAAAAACAGCAACAAACAGGAGTGGGCACTTTGGTAACTTATCTAGATGTGATTGGCAGAATCAGTGTTCATGTTGCAGATGCACCCGCACACTGCTGGATTTGTTAAAGAAACAGAAACTTTTTAGTTTCCACTCAATGATTTTCCTGAAAATGTTTTGACTCATTTTCTCTTCATACCTTATGCTGTTGGAGAGTTGTTTTAATAATGTTTCCTTTTCTTTTTTCTTAACTTCTCCTATTGGAGATTTTTCTTAGTAATTCAAACACTCTTACCCATCCCAATCACACAAAACTCTCTCATCGCTCTGCAAAACCCAGAATGCTACTTTCACTCTTCCTTCCTAATCACTTAGTTCTCTCCATGTCTAACATAACTCTGTGGATGTTTCTTTCCGTCATTCTTCATTACTGGCTTTCTCAACCATCTCATTTATATTTTTCTTATTTTCTCGTTCACTGTGGGACCACTTTCTTTATGCCTTCCATATCAATTGGGTAATGCTGAAGTCGGGGTCAGATCTTTTTTGGGCTTGGCATTGAGGGGTGTTTTAAAAACTGAGAAAGTCCTTTGGGGATTTCTCATTATGGCAGTTTGGTGGTCCATTTTGGGGGAAGGCAATAGGTGATGTTTTCAAAATAGGAGATTATGGTCCCAAGAGGCTATTAAGGAAATTAAATGTAATGTGTTGGGCTGGGCTTCTATGCGTAGGCAATCAAATCTGCCAATTTCTACTCTCTTTTTGAGTTGTAGAGTTGGGTTGTATTCTTTTCGTGTTTTTCAGCATGCTTCTAATAAATTTTCAGTTATCTCTCTCTCTCTCTCTCTCTCTCTCTATATATATATATATATATATATATATATATATATATATATATATTTCCATTTATTTGGTTACGGTTTTCTTTATCTTAGTGACTTTTCACCAGTTTGGCTTAGTAATTGAGTTCATCATCTCGGCCAAGTGTTTTAAATTATGAAGACCTATGCCCTAGACAATTTTGATGTTTAAAAACCAGGATAGTGATTCAATTTCTAGAAATGCTAATTGCATATATTATTGGACACCTTATGAATCATTCAACGAATGGTATCTAACTTATATAAATTTTCAATATAGATTTGCTGCAGCTTTAGCACCACTGAAGGTTTGGGTCATGAATGTAGTCCCGGTCCATGCTCCGGACACGCTTCCTATTATTTATGAGCGCGGGCTTCTTGGCATTTACCATGATTGGTGTGAGTCTTTCAGCAGTTATCCGAGGTCCTATGACCTTTTGCATGCCGATCATTTGTTCTCTCGGCTTAAGAACAGGTACAGAATGCAGACTTTTATTGAAGTGGTGTAGTCATGTTTCATTGCTTAATTTTTCAACAAGGAAAGAGTGGTGATAATAATGCCTGCCAGAGTTTTTCGCTCTTATTGCTGGTCCCAGGCCTGGATGGATGAGGATTGCATTGCGTCCGGTTGGCAATCGACATGAACTTTCTGCCACAACTTTTATCATGAATTTCGACAATGTGACTTTTCAAGTCCTTGATAAAGTGGAATAGCAGAACAGGATTTGTGTAGCTGACCCCATTTAGTTGGGATAAGGCTTAGATGATGTTGATAATGTTCTTGAATTGTTCACTGACTGAAGTTGAGGATTCCAGTAAACATATATCTTACCTCTATCATAGTTGTAACAAATAATTTGACATCAAGGCCAAATACTCCTTATAATTTATAGTTTATGCTACTGACTTTCATTGCCATTGACTGTTTGTTCTCAGTTCACAAGGAAGAACACTATGCCAATTGAGCTTCACTCATGCTTGTAACACCATTATTTGCACATAACATTTGGATGTTGCTTCCTTGTTTAAAATGAATGACAATGATAATGTTTTGTTTGTTTTTGAGCTCATTTGTTAGCCATCAAGATGCTTGATAAGACACTTTATAATGCCTGTGGCTGCTTAATTATTTTCCTTTTCAGGTGTAAGCAGCCAGTGGGGATTGTAGTTGAGATGGACCGAATACTAAGGCCTGGAGGTTGGGCAATTATCCGTGATAAGGTGGAGATATTAGATCCACTTGAGATGATCTTGAGATTGCTGCATTGGGAAATCCGAATGACATTTGCCAAGGATAAGGAGGGTATCATATGTGCACAAAAGACCATGTGGCGGCCATAAAACCATTTAGAAGTTGCATTTAAACAGAATCTGTTTGTTCAATCATCCATTCTTCCATTTCAAGGTAAAAGAATCAGAGCTAACTGCTAAGAGCTTTCTGTATTGTTCCTATTTTTTCATTGATGCCAAGGTAAGTTTTTTGCTTCCTTATTATGAGAGCACCAAGTTGGTTTCATTGCTTCTTGAAATGTATGCTTGTCAGTTGTTAACAATAATTTTATGTTTACTTTTCCACATTGATGTGCGAAAGAGTTCTAATTTTTCTTTCGTTTCATTTATCCCATTTGTTCCTTTTTGTTAATTCACAAAAGTACAGTTTAGATATACTGAGACGCATCTGATTGGAAAAATGCTGTTTAGATATACTGTCATTCTTTTATTAGCATTCAGTTTTGGTCATCTGCTTTTTAGGCCCCATGGCTGAAAACATAGACTTCTCTGACATATAACTGATATAGGAAATTGGAAGTGGGTTTTTGCCTTTTTGGGCGAACGGAAACATGAAATATTAGGTTTGGGCCTGTAGGTCAATGGAAGATGCTCGAGCCTGGTTAACCTGCCATGAAAAAAGGGAAGAGAGAGGGAAGGAGGGAGGCCAGGCCATTTGATAACTTTTAGGCATTTGTTTCTTAACATGAGCTCCCACTAAAAATTGTAAGTCCTACAGGGAAGATCTTGGTGAATAGGTTGAGATCACTTCTTAATAGACTTGGTCTTTGCAAACCAATCAGCATTCATTCCCAGCCAGTGTATCGACATTCAACCAGCTTGCGGGTATGTCGGCTGATTCGTCCTTGTGACAGCCGGAATTCTTTTCCTCGGGGAAAAAATGTAAAAAGTTATTGGTAAAATTCTAAAAATTGTGAGGATCTCAAATATGTATTTTTTTTTTTTTTAAATAAAATAAAATTAGGACATGCATTTGATGGTGTAATGAGCCATTCTTGATAAGAATGTTGTCAGCTTGACCTACTGAAAATTGATCAAATAGGCCCTGTTCAAACATAAATCAACCATGATTGGTGGATTAGGGCCCGTATATATAAATTCAACAAAATGAAGATAGAAAAGTGAAAAAAAGTGATGGTTTACACCTTTAGATATTTCCCAAAAATGGTCCACTCTGCTTCGGTTCATTGAATCCCACTCAAATTTTGTGTTTTAATCCTCAAAATAAGCTTGCATCTAGTTTAGATTTAGTTTCTAAGCTTCCTTCATGGTTGAAATGAATAAAGAAGTGGAAAAAAAAAATGAGTGAATTAAAATAAAAATTTCAAAATCGGCTCTTTACGGCCATATTATCTTGTAATGGGTGTATTGGCCCATGTTAACCGATAAGGGCCGTGCAAACCATTTTTTCATAAAGGATCAATTCAAACAGCCCCCCCCCCCCCCCCCCCCCCCAATAATGTGTAATGGGGTGACTGTTTCCTTTACCTAACGGCCATAATGTAACCTTTTTTTTTTTAATCCCATGTGCATGACAAACCGAGTTGGAAATTTGATGCAGGGATGAATGTGATGAGGTTGATCACCGTCTTCCTTAAGGATAGCTACTCCGAATCTACGAAGCTTTTCTGGACTCCTCATAGAGATTTCTCGAATCCACGAGGAAAAAGCAATAAAAATAGAAATAAAATTCTAAAGAAATTTGTAATTTGATTGATTGATTGAAATAAATGAGTTCACAACCCTTTAAATAGGGATACCAAGCAATAGGAGAGAAATCAGAAACAAATTATAACTAAAACTCCCTAAAATTCGTAACTTTCTATAAATAGTAAATTTAGTTTGATAGTAAGTGTCCTATGTGGCTTCACTACGCTATTCTCCTAATTATTCTAAGCACTTTTCATGTTGGACACAACTCCTAAAGCCCAACGGATGAAGAGTTATAATCAAACTAAAACGTACTATTTATAGTAAAAACGGAACTAAACATAGAATTTGGCCGTCGATAGGATGGAATCTGTTCACTCCCCAAGTGCAGGGTTGTGATGTAGTAATAACTCGGTAAGACCGAGGTCGAATCCCAAGGGACTGAAACTTGTACGTTATCTAAAATTATCTAGAACTAGAATTAGGCTAAGATGAATTCTAAATCAATTAGCAATGGTGGAATACTTGTAGAATAATTAATCTAAAACTTAGGAAACAAATCAGAGATGGAAAACTAGGGATTCAGAGGATCCACTTGTAGAGATCAGGGAGAACTTATGCTTGCATCAAAAATTATGGAAATTACTGAACTGCCGTTGATCTAGTTTTTAAAGAGATGAAAGGTGTATGAATTAGAATGGATTCCATCACCAAACCATGCCCACAGACTATGGCAAACAACAGAATTAAACTAATTACCAACCAATCATATGTATGAAGGTTAAAAAGGGTACCGTCATCCAACCATGCCCAGGAGACTATGGTGAACAACGGGACATCCTAACGTCATAAACATAAAAGGGATAAGAAAATATTCAAAGCATTGCAGACCCATTGTAATTTCAGTCACAACAGACCATTAAAGACCAAAAATATTTTCATTAAAATCAAACTAAAACCAACTTCAATTCAAAAATTAAAATTAAATTAAAAGCATATAATCTCTCATCTCACTACAAGCTTCACCTCCTAGCCCTAGCTAGGAGGATTTAGCCTGCCATGGATGGGCTCAATCCAAATAAATAAAGAGAAAAAGAAAAAGAAAAGGGAAAGAAAAAACCAAGCTCCTCTCTCTCCTCTGCCCACGTTGAAACCCAAGCTCGAGCCCTCTGTTCTTCCTCCCAAGACCTTGAATGAATGCTCCCCACGTCCAAAAACCTCTTTTTATAGCTGCTGGAAGGCTGGAGTCAGTGACAGAGTTGTAGCAGGACACGGAGTGCAATTTTCGCAGCCAAGTTCGGTACCATGAAACACGCCACTTTCCTCGCTCAAATTCCAAAGAAACACCGTCCCTTAGTACTTTCTTGGGTCCTCTACATGATAGACGGTTCAGATCTGCCATATGATCAAAGATGGTGGGCCAAAACCGTCCGGAAAAGTCGGTTTTTGCGGATGTGCGAAACCTTTCGCACCATTTCGCTGTTGTGGTCGGTGGGCCCCACAGAAGCATTTTCTGGAAAATCCACCCCATCCATTGGATTCAGAACGAAATTTCAGTCAAGAATGGGTGGTTTTGAACGTCCATTGACGTGGCCCAGAGAAGAAATCACAAAAGAATTAGTTTTGAACGCTACCGAGCAGCCCTTTTGTGGCCTCTGTATCTCACACGTGTGCACGCATGGGTACAAAAATTCAGTATGTTTTTGTAGTATTCGAGCCCCTCTACACGGTGAACGGATCAGATTGGCCATACGAGCAATGGGTGGGGCCCACTACCGTTCGCAAAAACGGCCGCGGCCGTGCGTCCGCTGCGAAATTTTTTTTTTTTTTTTTTTTTTTTTTTCTTTCTTTCGGTCAGAGACGGTCAAGCCGTCTCTGACACTTGCCATGCACGGTGAGTGCACATGTGCACTGTACATGCTCATCTCATATGGGGTTCATTGCACTGTTTTGGAGAAATCTGCACCGTCCATCTGTTTTGACTCCTCATTTAAGGCGTCAATAATAATTTTGAGGCAGTTCCAGATATCAGGTGGGCCCAGAATCAACGGTTTATGGGCTGATCTATCAGTTGGGGCACTTTCCGAGATCTTCAATGGCTGAAATTTTATATGTACGGTTAATTTATGGTCCTCAGGCGACGTATGAAGTTTCGAGCCGAATGGATGGTGGGAACCTCGTGATCTTGCATTCTGGACGTTCTTCAGGCCACTTGAGCTTCAATTTCTAACTTTTCTCGGATTTCTGACCGTGTATATTTGTCAATCTTGGTCCCCTGGAGTGTGTCCCTTGACTTTGGCGTCATCAGATCGTTAAATCTCAACTTTTAACGTTCTTTTTCCATCCATGCTCATAAAATCACTTTGCCACATAAGAATGAGAAAATGAGCCATTAGACAGCATTATATTCGTAAATCCAGACAATATCTGGGGTCTAATATGCAATATTTGACCCTCAACACAACCCCCAACCAGCATTTTGCTAGTCCCGAGCAAAGTATGCGAAAAATAAGTTGAGAATTATAGGAGAACTTTCTATGAAATCGAGTGAGATTTTGAACAAAATACGAGAAATTTAATATTCATGAATGTTAGAAATTGTATTCTCTTGAGCTCAAGCGCACCGTAGACTTCATAATCAAGTGTAAAGCATTAATCCTTCAATTAGAAAAATTTTAAACATTGAGATCCATGGATGTATAGTGTAATCTCAGCTAATCATATTAAGATTGAATTTGTTATTTCAGGATCTCATTGGTAACCAGCAAGAGAATTCATGATAACCAAACTTGCCTCATAAATTTCATCTTTTGATCTTTTCAACTTTTTATTTTTTCATTAATAGTCATGCCAAAAAGAGGAATCAAATCCTTACCAATAGGGAGCAAACCCATGGTGAAGATTAATTGCCCAACCTGTTCAATTTTTATACCCTGATGGCAAGATATTTCAGACTGGTTCCCTTCGTGCTTAGTGATTACCAAGTTAATCCTTCGATATGGAACTGAAATCTTAATGTGTCAGCAAGACGTGTCCTGAAATCATGATTCAATCAATGTTTACAACTTCTAATCATGGATTAATAATTCACTTAACTATGAAATCTAACAGATCCGGAATCCAAGAGTCATAAATCCACCATTATGTACCTTGAAAATCTAAATTAGGGGTATCTGTCAAAATCACTGCGAATTCATAAAAATTTTCAGAAAAATTCAAAATTTTTTTCACAATTGTTGCTCAAGACCAAGAAAATACTGATTAGGAAACCTAATCTCCCACCCCCAACCTAAAATCTACATTGTCCTCAATGTAAAAGATATGAGCATGCAATGCACATGGGACAACGAAAGTAAATGAGAAGTGATGGGAAGATAGTACCTGAATAACGAATCAAGAGAGTTTCCAATAGATTACGGCATGGAAGCTTGTCAGCATGAGAGAGAAAGCAGAACAAAAATAACAAAAATAAAATCCTACTTATACCACTTTCGCAGGTGCTCTCGATTGCATTTAGCATATGCAACAAGCCTTTAAACCCCTAGGTTACCCCTAGTGGACGAGTTGTAGTCTCGTGAGGGTTTGCAGTAATGTTACCCACAAACATTGAATCAATCATGCCGCAAGGTTCTCCTTCCGGCCAATATCTTGATAAGTCTCTCAGTAAGCTCCTTAACAGGATCATCCAAAAGCCCTTTTTGCAATAGGCTTGGGCGCCCTGGAGCATGACTTTCCAGAAAGACTTATGTACCTCATAAGAAATCTTCCATTGAATTGCTGGAGGTATCCGTAATATATACGATTCACCTAAGACAGAAGAAGTTTCAACGTTAGTATTACATGGTGAATCAAAGACTACAAGTAAATAAAGTTTAGAAAACTTCTTAAAAAGTAATGTAGTCTCAACATATTCCGAAGTTCCAAACTTCGGTTTTAGATTCAGCTCCTCTTCCTTTACTAGTAGACGTTTAGGATCAGGGGAAGAAAGGGTTTCAGAATAAGGGTTCGTTTGGTCAGTGATGACTACCGAGATGTTGTCTCGCAAGGTATCCACTTTGTCTTTTAATATGAAATCGTTTGAAACCGCAAAGTGTGCCAAGCAATCCCACGAGTTGGGAAATTCAGATGAGTGTGACTCATTTTTGTGGCTTGTGATGATCTGCGCAAAGAATCCATCATCTTTGAAAGTGGATGGAGGTACGCTCTCTTGCTCCAGTCCTGCACAGATAGATTGAAAATCAGTAAGTGAAGCATTGATGTGATCACTCTGTTCATTGAAATTACTCAATTGAGGCGCTGAATTCTCAATTGTTTGCAGCTCAGATGGTGGCCTCAACTGAGTGGTTTCAAATTCCAGAGTCGTAGCGGGCAACTCCTCCTCCCGAATCATATCATCATTCAATTCAAGGGAGTGGTCTAAACATGCCTCACAAGAGTTAGAAGAGTCGGTTGTAAGAGGTTCATTCTCCACATTTAAATCAGGCATGTCAGATGAGTGGAGTAGATCTTCCTGACCGATCACTTCGTGCACGTCTTGATCGTTGACCTGGACCAGATTTGAGATTGATTCAGGGAGAATTTAGGCTGCACATTCATGACCATCATCCCAATACGCATCATTGTCTAGTCCAGTGCAGTGCACATTCGGGATGAGATCACTTTCCTCACATTCTACACCTAACATGGGTTGAGGTTTGCATAAACTAACTTCTTCCTCATCATTGAAATCTTGTGTGTCATGTAAGGAAACTGTGTCATCATCAATGTATTTAAAAAACACCCATGTATCTTCACCATTCTTTCGGACAGTCATCGAGATTGACTCATCGAAAAATTGAACCACATGCTCATTAACGACATCCAACTCCTCATTCCAAATTCCAGATTCTTTTAAAAGTGAGTGCGGATCACTTTCTTCGCATTGTATTTTTAGATTAAGTCGTGGCTGGGATGACCGAGCCTCCTCTATCCTATCAAGACGCGCATCGAGTCCTTTCATTGTTTCCATTACTTTTCTCATTTCCACAAGACAGGCTGAAAGATTACGCTGATATGAATCCTCTTGGATCGTTTCTGGATGGATTTCAAAGGTAGGGGATCCAAGAGAATAATCATCATAACATGTAGTTGGTTCATTTTCCCAATTTTGATGTTTCCACTGGTTATAGTCATACTGATCATAAGTGGGAGAATCTGCTGGTTGGTAATACTTATTATCACTCATGATACAATCACGCATTGTTTTATCGGATGAGTGATAATAATTCTCACAACCATAGTTATGATAACCCAAACACTCACGTACTGTTTTGTTAATCCGTGGGGTGTAATTGTTCTCCTGCATATAATCACGTAAGGACTTCTTAACCGGTGGATTTTCATATTTTGATCGGTTCTCGATGATTGTTTCAGAAAAGTTTTGAGACATAGGTTGATTTATATCATCATCATCCCAAAATAAGTTATTCTTCTCAGCATACTGACGTTGCCACTCGTGCATATGCATGATGAAACCCTTAATCTGAATTTAATCCTATGAAAAATAGAAGAGAAGATCCTATAGCAAAGTGGAAAGTAAGAGAGGAGAAGTTTAGAAAGAATGTACCAGACTAGATATTCCTATATTAAGATCCTGCAAAATAAATAAATAAATAAATAAATAAAAATAAAACAAGTTAGTTTCTAAAACAGTTAGTCTAAGATTAGAAAATTTTAAAAAACCCTAATAGAGAAAAAATAAAGAAATTAGAAAAAATATCACCAAATTAGAAGTTTCTATTTCAGAATCCTACAAAACAGGAAGAATAGGTTAGTTTCTAAAAATTAGGAAAATAAAAATAAAAATCTACGGTTAAAATAATCATAATCTTAACTAATCCCAAAACTAATTAATTTCAGAAAAACGTAGCCGACAGTCCCCGGCAACGGCGCCAAAAACTTGTTTACTCCCCAAGTGCAGGGTTGTGATGTAGTAATAACTCGGTAAGACCGAGGTCGAATCCCAAGGGACTGAAACTTGTACGTTATCTAAAATTATCTAGAACTAGAATTAGGCTAAGATGAATTCTAAATCAATTAGCAATGGTGGAATACTTGTAGAATAATTAATCTAAAACTTAGGAAACAAATCAGAGATGGAAAACTAGGGATTCAGAGGATCCACTTGTAGAGATCATGGAGAACTTATGCTTGCATCAAAAATTATGGAAATTACTGAACTGCCGTTGATCTAGTTTTCAAAGAGATGAAAGGTGTATGAATTAGAATGGATTCCATCACCAAACCATGCCCACAAACTATGGCAAACAACAGAATTAAACTAATTACCAACCAATCATATGTATGAAGGTTAAAAAGGGTACCGTCATCCAACCATGCCCAGGAGACTATGGTGAACAACGGGACATCCTAACGTCATAAACATAAAAGGGATAAGAAAATATTCAAAGCATTGCAGACCCATTGTAATTTCAGTCACAACAGACCATTAAAGACCAAAAATATTTCCATTAAAATCAAACTAAAACTAACTTCAATTCAAAAATTAAAATTAAATTAAAAGCATATAATCTCTCATCTCACTACAAGCTTCACCTCCTAGCCCTAGCTAGGAGGATTTAGCCTGCCATGGATGGGCTCAATCCAAATAAATAAAGAGAAAAAGAAAAAGAAAAGGGAAAGAAAAAACCAAGCTCCTCTCTCTCTCCTCTGCCCACGTTGAAACCCAAGCTCGAGCCCTCTGTTCTTCCTCCCAAGACCTTGAATGAATGCTCCCCACGTCCAAAAACCTCTTTTTATAGCTGCTGGAAGGCTGGAGTCAGTGACAGAGTTGTAGCAGGACACGGAGTGCAATTTTCGCAGCCAAGTTCGGTACCATGAAACACGCCACTTTCCTCGCTCAAATTCCAAAGAAACACCGTCCCTTAGTACTTTCTTGGGTCCTCTACATGATAGACGGTTCAGATCTGCCATATGATCAAAGATGGTGGGCCAAAACTGTCCGGAAAAGTCGGTTTTCGCGGATGTGCGAAACCTTTCGCACCATTTCGCTGTTGTGGTCGGTGGGCCCCACAGAAGCATTTTCTGGAAAATCCACCCCATCCATTGGATTCAGAATGAAATTTCAGTCAAGAATGGGTGGTTTTGAACGTCCATTGACGTGGCCCAGAGAAGAAATCACAAAAGAATCAGTTTTGAACGCTACCGAGCAGCCCTTTTGTGGCCTCTGTATCTCACACGTGTGCACGCATGGGTACAAAAATTCAGTATGTTTTTGTAGTATTCGAGCCCCTCTACACGGTGAACGGATCAGATTGGCCATACGAGCAATGGGTGGGGCCCACTACCGTTCGCAAAAACGGCCGCGGCTGTGCGTCCGCTGCGAAATTTTTTTTTTTTTTTTTTTTTTTTTTCTTTCTTTCGGTCAGAGACGGTCAAGCCGTCTCTGACACTTGCCATGCACGGTGAGTGCACATGTGCACTGTACATGCTCATCTCATATGGGGTTCATTGCACTGTTTTGGAGAAATCTGCACCGTCCATCTGTTTTGACTCCTCATTTAAGGCGTCAATAATAATTTTGAGGCAGTTCCAGATATCAGGTGGGCCCAGAATCAACGGTTTATGGGCTGATCTATCAGTTGGGGCACTTTCCGAGATCTTCAATGGCTGAAATTTTATATGTACGGTTAATTTATGGTCCTCAGGCGACGTATGAAGTTTCGAGCCGAACGGATGGTGGGAACCTCGTGATCTTGCATTCTGGACGTCCTTCAGGCCACTTGAGCTTCAATTTCTAACTTTTCTCGGATTTCTGACCGTGTATATTTGTCAATCTTGGTCCCCTGGAGTGTGTCCCTTGACTTTGGCGTCATCAGATCGTTAAATCTCAACTTTTAACGTTCTTTTTCCATCCATGCTCATAAAATCACTTTGCCACATAAGAATGAGAAAACGAGCCATTAGACAGCATTATATTCGTAAATCCAGACAATATCTGGGGTCTAATATGCAATATTTGACCCTCAAAAGAATCTCGCAAATTCGGCATGGGTAACCGGGCTATGCTCGGTTTGTTGGCTAAAGTAGCTTGTCTTACCCCAAAATCATATATGGTATGTCGAGTAACTCATTCCGGTTTGCGAGATATGCCTGTTTTACGGTTCTGACAGTTTTGATGACTTATACCTCTGATCGGGCCTTCTCTGGTCCATCTTAGACATGAAAGTGTTCGTGACCCGCTCTGCATCAGTCCCCTCCACTTCAAAAGAACTGGTCCTCAAGTTCTCGTGCTGCTTCGGTTTATGATACTCCGTTTGATGCGCCGTAACGATACTCGAATCAAAAGTTATGATCAATTTATGGTCCACCTTTTGGTCCAACCATGCTAGGAATGTATCTGTGACACATTCTACATCAAACCCCTCCGCTTGAAAAAAACTCGTCTTCGAGTTACTCAAGAGACTTGGTTCATGATTCTGAGATAACTTTTGATGCTGATGTTTATTAGCCCTTTTCTTGTACTTGGCATTAGGCTCTTGAGTTGTCACAATACCTGTACTCATGCTTTCCTTGACCTTAACTAGTATCGATCAGATCCTTCACTCATGCCTTCAAGATCTAACATTCTTTCTGTCTCACCTGATAGTGAAGGCGATTGGGCAAACTAGCCCTAGGGACAAGGCCTATGTGATGTTGGATGTCCCTCATGGGGGGAAATCTATCGAATAAATCTTCTACATATAATAATCCATTAAAACTAAGAAGTTCGGCCTTATCTCGATAGTATCTTTCAATATGATCTAGATGATCTCCTCCATGGACTGGTCGTCTGGCAAACCCGTCATCGAGGTCCTCATCGCTAGAACTCACATTATCTAGTATAGCCCTACAATTCACCACCGGTAGTGCTCTATGAAAATCGAGGTTGTGCCATATAGCAACCACGGACGGTTGAGCATCACATAGGGCTCTTGGCGGAATTAGCGCATCCGTAATACGGTTGAGGGTTGCTTGCAGCCCTTGCATGGTCAACTGACTCTCCCGGTGGAAAGCTTCTATTTTTTTTGAAAGATAATGAATCCCTGGATCACCGTCCATAAGATTTTTGTTCATACCTTCTTTGTTTGCCATCGGCCCAAGGGGAGTCCTCGCTTTGATACCAATTGACGTAGGGATGAACGTGATGAGGTCGATCACCGTCTTCCTCAAGGATAACTACTCTGAATCCACGAAGCTTCTCTAGAACATAGAGACTTCTCGAATCCACGAGGAAAAAGCAATAAAAATAGAAATCAAATTCTAAAGAAATTCGTAATTTGATTGATTGATCGAAATAAATGAGTTCACAACCTGTTAAATAGGGATACCAAGCAATAGGAGAGAAATAAAAAATAAACTATAACTAAAACTCCCTAAAATTCGTAACTTACTATAAATAATATTTTTAGTTTTATAGTAAGTGTCCTATGTGGCTTAACCACGTTATTCTCCTAATTATTCTAAGCACTTTTCATGTTGGACACAACTCCTAAAGGCCAACGGATGAAGAGTTATAATCAAACTAAAACTTACTATTTATAGTTAAAATGGAACTAAACATGGAATGTGGCCGTCGATAGGATGAAATCTTGCAAATTCGGCATGGGTAACCGGGCTATGCCGGGTTGGTTGGCTAAAGTAGCTTGTCCTACCCCAAAATCATATATGGTACGTCGAGTAACTCATTTCGGTTTGCGAGATATGCCTGTTTTAAGGTTCTGATAGTCTTGATGACTTCTACCTCTGATCGGGCCTTCTCTGGTCCATCTTGGACATGAAAATGTCTTCGACCCGCTCTACATCAAATTTGTTAGAGGGTTGTCTCCTAAAATTTGGATTTGACAGATGGACCAGGTTAATCATGGAATGTGTCACGTCAATCGCACTTTCTGTGTGATAAATGGTCACCCTTTGTAAAGTTCATGCCACAAAAAGGAATTATTTAGGGAGATTGATACTGTCCCAAATGGTCCAATTGGGTAACTTTCAAGAACACAGTGAAGAAGAAATCACGTCCATGGAAGGAAAATCAAGCAGCAAAAACACACTTTCTATGAGAGACCAGGTGAGGAGATATTGTACCCAAGATAAATGAAAGAGGGGGTTAAATGGCCTTGTGCTTGAGGGCCCTTTTATTAACTTTAAACTCTAATTACAAGTTGGATAGTTGCCACATAATCCCAACCAATAAGGATTTTTAATGCACTCTAACTAGTAAAAATATCCTAAATTAACCAATAAGAAATAACCTGAGTAAAGCTAAACCTACTTTTTTTTTCTTCTATAAAAAAAAGTTTTTTTAAAAAAAAAGAAAGAAAGAAAAGAAAAACCTTCAAAAGCTAATAATCAATGAGATTCAATCCAAAAAAAAAAAAAAAGAAAAGAAAAGAAAAACCTTCAAAAGCTAACAATCAATGAGATTCAATCCCACTATTGTTAGGATCTATGGAGCCTGATCATTAAAGGTGTACTAAAAGTGAACCACGTAAATCTCTATGTTGTGGTTTGCATCTTTTTTTGCTGCTTTCTTTTGATTTCGATATTGCTATGCGTGTGGTCGAGAATGGATCTTTCTCCCAACAACTATAACTTGTAATCTCATCACACCCATATGCATCAGTAGAAAATTGGTCGTTACTTGGTCAAATGTTATTGAAGTTACATGATCTTAGGCTTGTTGCAAATCTAACTCAATGAGCTTTCAAATGGGACCGACTTCATTCTGTTCTAATATCCTTTGATACCTAAAAGTGGGCTGCAATATCAGTGGTGGAAACAATAAGTTTGAATTTAACTCTATCTAGGTAACTAAAAATTAGGAGAAAATCTCTTGAATGAAACAATATTTAGAATTTATTTTTATTTTTTATTATTATTTTTTTTAAGGATGACAGTTTATTGGAAAGCGGCAAAGCCGAAAGAATACAACTGAAAAAAAGAAAAAAAAACACCAGCCAACAAAAAGCTAGCACAAACCCAAAAAGCTACAACTCCGACAGCAAAGAATCCTTGAATTTTGGGGAAACCGTTGTGCATTCTAACACATGATTTGGTTTGAAGAAACACTCCCCTCAGAGAGTTGGACTTGTCCCGAAAACACCTATTGTTTCGCTCCTTCAAATTTGCCCATAAGCCATTTGGGAGAGATCCTCCAAACATCAATACCAAAGGGTGATGGGCTGCTTCATGCCACTGTGAAAAGAAGGCCTCAATTGAGCCCGGCATGACCCAAAGAACCCTGAAGAGTTCGAAGAATCTGCTCCATACCTCCCTATTAAAGGGGCAAAGTAAGAAGAGATGAAACTATATTTAGATGGGAGCCATGAAGTGGGATCCAAGATGGTTGCACACTCTCCAGATGATCATGATCACGATCCTGGTCCCCAGGATCAACGATGATGTGGACCTTCTTATTATGCGTACATGATTTAAGCCTTTGGATGATTTGATCATGGGTTGTATAAAAATCAACTGTGGAGATTGGTTTGGCCCAGATACGACCTGCATCAGAGATTGCCTACCATCATATCTTTTCATTATTTTGTATCAAAGTGCTTTTGAAGAGTCTAAAGAAGGCTGCCTTGGTGTGCCTTCTGGTGCCATCCAAAATAGCAGGGAATGATCCCTCTATTTTTTTGAAGTTCAAAGCACACTCATGTTCTCTCATTCATTCTCATTCTCTAGTTTTTCCATTTTCGTCCCAAGTTTATTTTTTTTTACATGGGGCATTCAGCGGGTCTTATTTCTTGGGACATTTTTGGTGGGGAGGAATCATGTGTGCCAAACTCTTTCTCACATGTAGTTGAAAGGGAAACTTGGCATTTTGAAAAAGTTGTCCAGAGAAAGCCATGCACCCATGTACATTTTATTGTGTATTGGGAACTTGCATTCTTCTTGTTTTGTCCCCTTTTCAAATAGTGTATGGATTTCTTCTCATTTTCCATTCACATTTCAAATTGAATAGGTGGAAAGTCACATTTGGATGGTCTATAAAATGCATGAATCTCTCATTCATCGTCAAGATCTAAGCCTTAACCCAACTAAGTGGGGTCAGCTACACAAAATTTGTTCCACCATTCCACTTTATCAAGGAAAAGATGTTGCTAAAGTTTGACACTGGCTGTCAACTTGACACAACCCTCCTTTAGGGCTTGGGACCAGCAATGAGAGCACAAACCCACTGGAGTTGTTAAAAACATCATGAATCTGGGGGAAAATTCTCAGCTTTGACTGATAGAGTAGATGTTCTCATCAATGAAATTTTCAGAACTTGCCTAACTAATACAATTGAAAAGGTATTGAGGATGTGAATCTCTTGTGATGACGTGGAAGATATCATTGTGAGGAAACCTTATCCTAGTGGTAGGTTCTCAGCCTACCAGTTAAAAGCTGGATCCTCCGGCCCTCATGATGCAGATATTCCTTAGAATAGAATTTGGGGGTTCCCATGCCAGTCAAAGTTGTACTCTCTCTCTCTCTCTGTATCCTCCCCCAACCCCACATCTAACATAAAACATTTCTTTTCAGATGACTAAGTTCAAAATTGACAATGCCTTGTCAAGAAGTTAATTTCAATTTTTTGATACTTGGGAAATTCGAAGGGAGAGGAACCAAATAATCTTCCAGGACTCAAACAAGAGAGATTCAAAAGACTCAAAACTGTTAATCAAAAGACTCGACATATCAAATGTCATGATAGAGAGAGGCTCAAAAGTCTCAGCTAATCTTGTTAATCGTTAGAGAGAATCCACCTTGGGAGCTCTTTGACTAAATGTTGGTATTCTAGACGCATCTCAGGTTCGGAGATTGATGCACATTTTACCTGCTAGGAATGGGCTTGCTAACCTATTTTTACTTCCAAAAAAATAGAACTGAGTGCTACTTGACCGGTAAAACCCATAATTGAAATATTCAAGTATTGTTTAGGATTTTCGTTAACCCTTTTGTTTTTTTCAAGTCCTAAACTTTCCTGTAATGCTTTATTCCCTTTACGTATGATGGCCTTACGAAAATATTAGGCTATGTATTGACCCAATCCTGGCACAAACTATGCACCCTCCACTGTAGAAGGACAAGTTTATGTGGATGAATGGTGAGGTTTAAGTAATTTCCCTCTATTCAGTGTGACAAATATTGCCAAGATTTTGAAAATCTTGGAATAATTTCATGAAAATATAGGAAACTATATTTTCTTGATATTATTGTGAGATTTTTGGAAATATCAGCAGATAAAAAAAGGGCATCTGATGCATGCTAAAAAGTTGGGTCCACCTAGAAGTTGGCCCGAGACATTCATGCTGAATCACTACCACTCCTGTACAATGTAATTGCGCTTTAATTCCAGTGTGGCCTGCCTGGTGAATGGACCAGCTGGATGTTTGTGCCAGACGATCATCATGGTGGTGCATGCTTTCTGCATGGTTCATATGCCGCGGCATGTTGGCTGGAAAGATGGGGCTACATACGAGGTCATAATTTCTGAGTTTGTTTCTGCTTTTATATATATATATTCGATGGTCAGCAAGTATGATGGTGCTAATGATGATCCTACACGTATTTCGTGTGTATCTCACAGGTGGATTTAAAAAACCTCACGAATTGACTTGGGTTACAGGTGTGATTTTGGCTGTATTGACTGCATCTTTTGGTGTAACTGGTTATTCCTTACCTCGGGGCCAAATTGGTTATTGGGCAGTAAAAATCGTGACAGGCATACCTGAAGCTATTCCTGTAATAGGATCGCCTTTGGTAGAGTTATTACGTGGAGTGCTATGTGTGTGTGTGTGTGTGTGTGTGTGTGTGTGTGTGTGTGTGTATTCCAACATTTCAGTAAATGATGTTTCTTAGATGAAGGCTCGCTACGTCATTAGTGCAGTTTGAGGCATCAAGGATGATGGATGGGTTCCAATGAGCATTCCAAATTCGTGGCGAAGGGCCAAGGGACCACATCCCCATTTTGGGTCCGATACCATTTTTTTGAGAAATGCTGTCAATCACTTTCTGTATGGGCCCATCCAAGAACTTCCAGTATGTGTATTTTTGAATGATGGCTCTTCCAAGAAGTGACCCAATAATGGGAAGGCCCGAATCCATCCACCAAATGCTCTTCTTTTTTTCCTTTTTATGGGTGAGGTTGATGTCATTTAATGGATGGTATTGGATGCGCATCGACACCCAAACAAAATAGCAGAGCTCGTCCAAGTTTCTACTTCCCTCAGTCTTGCCTTTATTTTGTCTATTTTTTTATTTTTATTTTTTCAAAATGATATAGTACATAGTACACTTGTTCGTTACTTTGGCCACCGCCCCACTTGCCAACGTGCTAGATCCGAGCTGCTCATCAGCAGTGCTTCAAGATGGCCTAACAATTAAGCTCGTTTTGCCCTGCTGCTGGGCCACCACATGTATAATAACTGTCCATTAATGAGCTTCGGTGGAACCCACCACAGGAGTGGCTAGGTTACGACGTTTCCTATGATTTAGCAAAAACAAAACCCACCATAGGAGTGGTACAACCCCAGTCCTTTTAATCCCTTAAGCCTTTGATCTGCCTCCTTTTGTGTTCATGGCTTAAAATGATCTGCTGAGGGGATAAAGCATATACATCGCGGTGGGCCCCACAGAGCCCCTGAGAGGACCGTCTGTCTCTAGTTACCTCCTGGTGGGGTTAGTACTTAATCCGCGTCCGTCCAATTAGTAATTATTCCCTACATCCTCCGTCAATGGTTAGTGGAGTCACGGGTTCGAGTCCTTTACTTTATAAATAGATAGCTAAAAATCTTTCAATGGGAAAGATAAGTCATTGCGTGGATTCCCCAGCTCCGGACTCGCTGGCGCTCCGAGGGGCCCACAATGATGTATAGGTTTTATCCACACTGTCTAACCATTTCACCGTATCATTTTAGTGTATAATCCCAAAAATGAGGCAGATCTAAGGCTTAAGTGGACCACACAGTGGGGATTAAAATGCATACCGTTGAAAACTTCTTGGGTGCCACAGAAATTTTGATCAACCTGATATATGTGTTTTCCCTTCATCTACGTCTATGTGACCAGGTTCGACGGCAAGTAAAAATCTTGGTAGGCCCTCGGAAGGTTTCAACGGTTGGCATTATTATCACCGCTCCTTCCTGTGGTGGGGTACATTTGAACCTTGGATCTGTCTTATTTTTAAGTTTACACCCTAAAATGATATGAAAAAAATGGATGGACGGTGTGGATCAAACTCATATGTTATGGTGGGGCCCTTGGAGCGCCCGCCTGTGCCCGAGCTAGGAAAGGGGTCGTACCTAATCACCGTACCCACGAATTGCGGTACTGTAACATCCAAATCAGTATCGTGAAACCGATAGCATTGAGATGACACTCATTGAAAATCATGACGATCCACTCACTAGGTGGGCCACACCTGAGTGTCGGTTTCCCATTGACTGCAATGACGTGGCCGACCTGACACGAGGAACGGCCTGATTTTTGTGCGACGTGATGTTGGGAGGTGCGACTTAACCATTTTGCAGGTAGTGATGGCATCTTGGCAGAAAAGATGGCAAGGGCACGACAGACGCGGACCTTAATGTGTATGTTTTATTCATGCCTTCCATCCGTTTTTAGGTCATGGAGGATATCCAAGGTCAAGTGGATCATAAGATAATGACATCTACTGTCGAAACCTTCCTGTCCAAACTAACACAAATGTCAGTTTGATTAAAAACTTGTGTTGTCCTCGGGAAGTTTTCAACTGTTAAGGGTTCAATTCACACTGTTTCCTATGACGTGGCCCACTTGATCTTTGTATACACTTCAATTTTGGGTTGATGCTCTAAAATGGGTTGGAAGGCGTCCATAAAACACATACATCACGGTTGGGCCCCCATAGAGTCTTTACACCGCGGTAGTAGGTGGTTAGCGCCTCACTAAAAGGAATCCCCTTCCAGGTGGCACGTGCCGTGAGCAGTAAAGATTCCCGGTCTGCATGAAATGAGGATTCTACCCACTGTGGGACCCACGCAGGGATGGATGTAATTCTGGGTCCATCATCATATGTGGCCCTGGCCCCCCATGTCAATTTGATTACTTAAATAAGTATGGAGTTTTAATCAGTGGTGATGAGCGATTTGACATTAAGGGGAATAGGTATGGGTGTGTGGTACTGGTTCCCAAACAACGCCTGCAGAAAGAGAGCAAGAAAAAAAAAAAAAAAACCACAAACAAACAAACATAGGTGAAAACTAGACCAGCCCGGGCAAGACCCACTGCTTGGATTCTGAATCAAAATCAGATGGATGATCCACCAACTCATCTCATGTAGTTGCGTTCTACACGGTTACATTGATTGTGGGCAGCAGCCCCCCTCCCTTTTTCTGTCTTCTTCTTCTGTTTTTTTTCCTTCTTTCAACTGTCAATTTTTTATGTCCAGGTGCGGTCCACAGGGTCCTGAAGGTCAGCACGTGCTACAGAGACAGAGAAGGGGTACCTGAAAGGGGGGAAGGGAGGACTGGAGGAGTGATTGATGTGCAGGGACAGGAGTTGAATTGAAGAGAGAGAGAGAGAGAGAGAGAGAGAGAGAGAGATGACGCTTGGGCTGGTAAATGCGAATCCGTGTGTTCAGGCGAAGAAGGAGAGGATTGCTAGAACCGAAGACCCACCTCACTCTGTTTCTGATGAAGATGCCGTTGATCCTCTCGACATCTATGATATCCCCCTCTCTTCATCTTCCTTTATTATATTTCTATTACAACCGAATCCATTTTTTATTTTTACTTTCTTAACCAAAACAATCCTATAGTAATAAAAGGTTTCCTTTTTTATTTTTATTTTTCCTTTTCTTCTTTTCTTCTTTTCTTATTCTTTTCTTTTATTCCCAAAGAAAAATTGCTTTCTTAACTCAAGGCAACAGATTTCGTAAGAGATATCAGAGATCCCGAGCATCCTTATTCACTGGAACAGCTCAGTGTTCTATCTGAGGAATCAATCACCGTTGATGAGAAGCTCCGCCGAATATTGTAAGCATCTCATGAAAAATGTTTGATCGTTTGACCTTGATTTAGCTCTTCTCCACACTTGGTAACCACTTTCTATTGCTCCAGTTTTAACTATCAAATGAAGCTTTGGGTTTCTACGCATTAGCCACTTTGGGGTCGTTTGGATGCCTGTAAATGATTTACAGGTGTAAACCATTTACAAGCTGTCCTGTTTGGCTGTAAGTTGTAAATGATTGTCTGTGTTTCGATAGCCTGTAAATTGTTCAAGTTCTGTTAATGGAGATCCGATCTTTGAAAATATAGCTGTTAAGCCTCTAAATCAAATCCCACCATTTTGCCCGTAAATGAGATGGGGGTAAATGCTGTAAATCATTTGCAGCCTGTAAATGATTCACATGCTAAAAAGGTCATCCAACCGCAAGAATGTAAATGATTTCCAACCGACCGCTTATTGTAAAAAGAAACTCCTAATTGCTTTAATTGACAACTTGTTCACTGACTCCATAGGAGCAGAGCTATACCCTTGTATGACTCTGCT
This sequence comes from Magnolia kwangsiensis, assembly GCA_037074715.1. NCBI lineage: Eukaryota > Viridiplantae > Streptophyta > Magnoliopsida > Magnoliales > Magnoliaceae > Magnolia > Magnolia kwangsiensis. Next base: position 102,614,722 of record CM073585.1, on the reverse strand, counting down.
ATGATGGGCATCAATCGAGGCGATGTTGTCTTGGAAACTAAGTTTTTATTTTTTATGAAATCAGAAACTTTGCTGCAAGGCTTAAACATTTCAGTTACTCCTAACCTTGCAAAAAAAGGAAGGTAGCCAGCTGTTGGCTTTTCGTATTTGGGGATTCTGTCCTTTCGACATGCATCTTTTTTCTTTTCCAACTAAAGAGTTTATCTGCAGAAGGAAAAGATAATGTTTTCTGGATTGAGTTACCTTGATTCATTAAATGTCATTAGGAGTTGCGCAAGGGCTACCAGTTTTGCTACTTCATTCCCTTCTTGTCGTCTCGGTATATTATCAGGAAAATCTCGCCAAAAATTAAAATTATTTATTGTAAGTTACTAAATAAATTTAAATTGTAAATATTTGTACATATAACAAATTCATTTATGTTTTTACTTTTTTTTTTTAGTTAACATCGTGATATTATTGTGATAAAAAACAGTGTTTTGAAAATCTTCTGAGTGATAATATTGTTTAGTGTATTTCTTGGGATATTTCAAAATCTGAATGATATTTGTCACACTGCTGACAGTAACATTGTTTTCTAATATGTGCCACCAAAAAATTGGATATGATCTGCCTTGCAGTTCTATTTGTCATTGAATTGTTTTCCATGTTTTATACTTACTTTATATGGATTTATTGACAGTTTCCAGCAATGATTATTGTATTTTTCAAAACTTCTGTACTAATCTCTACTTGAATTGTTAGGATTACCTTCACTCCAACCATCCAGCATTGTAGCATGGCAACAGTTATTGGACTGTGTCTGCGAGTTAAGCTGATGCGCTGTTTCCCTCCGCATTTCAAGGTCAGTTAGTGCACCTAATCCTATCTTGACAGGGCTAAGATTTCATCATCTGCTGCAAGATTGAACTTGGAAGAAGCCTGTTTATACTGTCACTTTCTTTTTGAGGAATAACAGAGCTTAATAAGGGAAAATTATTACATCAAGGGAGAGATAACGAGTTACTGATGCACGGGGAAAGACAGTGGACCCATCCATTGGCTGAGACATTGGTTGAATTTGCCTCCCTACATCAGTGAGCAATTAAAATGTTTAACTTCAAGACAAGGTGGTGGATTTCATCACAGACAGTGGATTTCATCACAGACAAATGAGAGATCCCACACGTCAGATGCTTAATTTAACACTGTTATGTTACTCATTAATTTCATAGATGATACATGCACATCCACTTTCTCAAATCTTTTGAGCATTGCACCTCACATCGAGATCAACTTATTGTTGAACCCCAATGGCAATCCAACATAGGAAATGGGGAAGCTTCTTTTACGACATCTAATTGTTGCCTTGGTCCCTTGTTGGCACTGGCAGTCCAGTCCCCATAAATAAATAAATACTAAATAATGCAGGTCCAAGTTAACCCATTGAAAATCTGAGGGTGTCCAGTGTATGCAGCACTTCACAGAGCTGTAGTGTTGATGTTTGGGTTGTCATAGGAACAATAGCCAGACTTCGTCTTGATGACTCAATACTCCTAAGTTGAGGCATGTTGGGTTGCTAGGTTTGGTCTTGGTTCTGGTTTTGTGTTGTTCCATTGAGCAGCACACACCCTTGGTAGCATTGTTCGTGTGTGACAACTGCTTGTTCAGTACTGTTGATGTGGCTTTGTCCTTGCATCTTTACTTAATGTTTCAACTGTGGCATAGAAATCCATTCTTGTTCATAGGAGGTCAGGGTTTCCCTACTCCCTCTTATTTATGGAGAGAGGGTTAGTGTCATTATTTAGTAAGTAGACTTGCATTCCCTTTATTTCAGTGGTATACCTTCCACTCCAATTACCCTAGGGGGAATAGAAGAAAATTCTAAGTGTCATGGACGGGGTAACACTACATGCTTAAAGAGCATCTGACAATCTTGGAAGGGCCTCTTCATCCATTGTTATTTTATTTTTTTTACAAGGTGTCAACATTTACTCACTTGGAGTCATTGAAGAGTCAGGATGCAAATCGGGATGGTTTCCAATGCCCATGATATGACATGTATTGTCTCTCTACCTTTCAGAGAAGGGAAAAAATAATAATAAATAAAGAAAAGAAAGAAAATAAAGAAAAGAAGAAGAAGAAGAAGAAGATGTGATTCTTATGAGGAGCCCAAATTCTTGCATGTCTGACTCTAGGAGGTTCCATATGTGACTTTAGCCGGTCTGCAAAATTATAGATGTGTCTTCCTGGCTTGGACATGGACCTTTTTAGTTGGAGTGTACTCATTCATGCTAGAGATTTGCTTTAGACGGGACAAGTTTTTTGTTCATGGGTCCATAATGCTTGACATTATTTTTGGGAACTCTCTGCTTTCCAAGAGTAGGGATCGATTTTCATTTACTATTTTTACTGGTTATCTTAATTGTTGGAATATATATTTTTCTCATTCAAAATGTTCCGTAAATGAGAATCCGATGTGTTGGTAAAGAATGGAGTCCAAAGAGGATATGTTGACATGATTAACAAAATGTATGAGGGTGCACCGGAGCATTAACAAACACAAGGACCACAAATGGAGGGACAAATGAATTTCCAATTGTAAGCTTGCACCAAGTTTTGGCATTAAGTTTATATCTTTTCACATCGGTTATAGATGAGCTAACAGGGCATTTATAAGAAGAGGTCCCGTGGCGTATATTGTTTGAAAATGACATAGTTTTGATTTATGAGATAAGGGAGGGGGTAAGCGCAAAGCTGGAACTATGGAGGGATCCTTTAGAATCTAAGGGCCCGTTTGGACGGGAGTATTAGGGTGGAGTACGTTGCAGTGGGTTGGAATGCACATAAAACGAAGCTCTTTATTGAAAGTCAGTGGATTGTCTCCTATCCAATTGGAGTGACGATCCAGTGCTCATATGGTGTGCACGTTTGGGCGGTCCAACGATTCCAAACGTTGTAGATGCGGAGGCGTGTTTGGCTGGGCATGGGATTCTGGTCATTTCAAACGTAAGTATATTTGATGTTTCTTCGGGTATTCTGGTCATTTCACTTAGTGGATCGTGTTGTGGACTAGATAGAGCCAATCAACGGTTGTGATTGTGGGCTTTTGTGCACCGTATCTTGCGATGATGATCGATTGATACGCTGTATGGTAATGAGCGGACCGCATGAGCCATCCATCGTACGGGCTTTGGTGCACATCCTCACTAAAAGCCTTTTAAAATAGAATTATAGGGTGGTATGAGGTCCACCAAAGCCTGTTACATAGAAATACAATCACAACCGTCAATCAGCTCATCTAGTCCACTCATCGTGGTCCAGATCTGGTTTTTTGAAGCAACGGGATTTATGTAGGCCCACACATCACAAATCTTACATTATGATGGACACAAGATGAACTGAGCAGTAGCAAATCTACGCCGTTAGATGGATTTCATTGTTTTTAGAACTTTGATTTGTCTGTGTATTTTGTAGTTGGAGGATGATGAACAAGGGGTGAAGGGTTTGATGGAGAAAATCAAAGAGAAGCTGCAAGGTAGGCACAAGGCGACAGATGTCAGTCATTCAGGGTATGAGGGTGTACAGGTGGGCCACGAGCAAAAGAAGAAGGGTATTTTGGGTGGGCACAAAGCGACAGATGTTAGTCATCCGGGGTATGAGGGTGTACAGGTGGGCCACGAGCAAGAGAAGAAGGGTATTTTGGGTGGGCACAAGGCGACAGATGTCAGTCATCCAAGGCCTGAGGGTGTACAGGTGGGCCACGAGCAAGAGAAGAAGGGTATTTTGGGTGGGCCCAAGGCGACAGATGTCAGTCATCCAAGGTCTGAGGGTGTACAGGTGGGCCACGAGCTAGAGAAGAAGGGTATCCAACACGAGATGACCAGGCGCTGTGCTGAATCCAACAAGAGAAATCCAATCCGGCTACCGAATCCAGCTGGATCGCTGGTGAATCCCATCGGCCTTCAATCCCTTGCCGTCCAAACACCTCAGCGACTATACTCAGCTTCATTTTCTGTGCACTCCAACGCATTGCAACGTACTCCACCCTAATACTCCTGTCCAAACGGGCCCTAAAGGTTTTAAATTTAGTTAGATAAAAACAGAGTATACAGAGAATATAGATGGAAACAAGGAATTAAATGATCATTTTCATTATCTTGGGTTGGTAATTTAAGAGAGCAGAGAGATTGAGAGGTACGTTACTCATAGAATTGTAGTTGTGTGGATGAAGTGGTGATGCACTTCTAAAGTTTTATATGATTACCACATACCATTCAAACTATAGGGGATATTTTCTAGGATAGCTATTGGACCAGCCATATTTTATGGGACAGGATGTTGGGCAGTCAAGGAACAACATGTGCATAGGATGAGTGTAGGTGAAAGGATGTTAAGAAGGGTGAGTAGCAAAACAAGGATAGAATTAGAAACGAATTGAAGGGAACTTAGGAGTAGCACCAATAGGTAATAAGATGAGGGAAAGTAGACTTAGATAGTTTAGCCATGTGCAACATAGAGCAAAAACTGCACCAGTCAGAAGGAGCGAGCCCTCCCTACACAATGAAGGCCCAGTGAGCAACCCATAGAAGGAACAAACAGGAAATTTCCCAAATCTGTCTTTGAGCTGCACCGAAATGCCCAATAGCCTCCTAATCGATAGGGACCTCCACATCTGGGAACAAGTTCACCAACCTCAGGAATTCTGCACATAGCCTCCTCTTGTCCAACTTGACATCCTTTCAGAATCTAAACTTATCCCCTCCCCTACAGGGAACCCCACCCCCTCCTTGAATCTTTCCCCCACGCTCGAGATCACCTCCCACACCCACATTGCCTTACATAAGGAGGACTTCTTGGTCCACTAGTCCCTTTCATTTAAACCGTACTTGGCACCAATCCTCCGAACCAAACCTCCAATGCCATTTACCTACAAGTGCTAAATTCATTGCTTCCAACTTCCTAATACCCACACGCCCTTCTTTTATCCATCTAACACCATATGTTATGGTGGTAACAATCCAAAATGGGCCACACATGGTGCATGTATGACATTTGACTCATCCAATTGTGCACCCCTCCATGAATATGGAAATCCAAAAGATTAGGCCCACCAACCATCAAGTGGGCCACAACATTTAAAAAAAGAAAAGAAAAAGAAGGGCAACAATGACCCAAAACCCAGAAATTTAAGTGGTTCAGCCCAACTAAGTTGGATGAGCTGATTTTGGTGTGTATCACGACAGAGTGCACTTGGGCCCCACCTGACAGAAACCAGTCTACACCCCCCCCCCCCCCCCCCCCCCCCCCAGGAAAAAAAAAAAAAAAAAAACAACTACAAGCAACTATCAAGCGTTTCCAATCATCAGGTGGCATTTTAAATTAAGAGGGCATCAAACAATCAATGTACTTAAAGACTGTTAGTAGCTTTTCAGCGTTTAGCTTTGCTTTGTCTCTTCTTGGCTTACTTCAACTATGGAGAATTCACTGATCACTATGTCCGTTTTGTTTTTAAAATGGGCTAGGTTTAAATTGATTCAGCTGCACTGAGCTCAGTAATCAAATGAACAAATTTCCTTTATATATTGGTTCTAATTTACTGTCGTGTATATTTCTTCCTCACTCGTGATTATTGATGCCTAACCAATACTTTTTTTAAAGAATTACCAATACTTTAATGTCCAAAATCTACATGAGAGTTGGGTATTTACCCAAACTTAATTGCTCTTGAGAGAGTGGTCTTTAAATCAATTTTTCAATGTCATGTCATTGACGGCGATATGGGGCCAACACCACCACGTATTGCCTGGTATGGCCTATATCAGAGCAGTACACCTGTGTCGCCTATGGACAATACTGGTACGTATGCTAGTATCAAATGATTCATCAAACCATGTTTGATAGAGGTTTTCCAAAATATTTTCTTTTTTGACTTCTTTCCAAAACCTATTTAGCAGATAGTAAAAGTTTGGCTGTAAACATCCATTTCAACTATTTTTGTTCATTGTAGCTAACTTTTTGATGCAACAACAGTTAGCTATTAAACACAGTAGCTAATATTAGCAACCAAGGGTAAAGGGGTTCTAAAAGGGATCCAAGTGACATAAATGGGGTTTGGTAAATATTTGTGAAAAGAAATTAAGTTATGGTAATTAGGCTTTGGTCCTTTTTGGACAGCAAAGTGAGAATTAAGTATGTTTTGGTAACTGTTGTTTGTGTGTTTGTTTAGGTTGACATCTATGTTTCTCCAGGATCTCATGCAAATGAAGAATCAGGTAAGGCATTAAACAATCTCAATATGAATATGTTTGGAAGTTTTGATGCTTTATCCAAATGATGTGAGAAGTGATTATGGCGGTGGGTTTTGCAGTTAACAAGCAGTTGAATGATAAGGAACGGGTTGCTGCCGCCTTGGAGAATCCCAATCTTCGTCAACTAGTGGATGAGTGCCTCTACTCTAATGAACTTTAAGCCGAGTTGGTTCGAGCTGGTTTCTGAAGAATTACATGTATGATAAATGCTTGGTTATTTGATAAGAAGACTTGATCTGAAGGTATATGTATCCTGTTGTGTGCATGTTGAACGGACCTTGTTTTGTGTCTGCATCTGTGAAATGGAGTTCTGGTGATGTTGGAGCTTTTCCCTATTGCTTTATAACGTGGCTTCTAAGGTAATTGTGGGTAAAGCTGGAGCTATTGCAATATGAAAATAAAATAAAATGTTTATTTCTATTTACAAGAGCTTTAATAAGCTAAAGCCTACGCCCACCTCTACATGTCCCAGAAATCAGGCCAGTTAAAACCCCAGTTGGACCACATGTTGGTTCATGACAATTATTTCTTAAAATATATCCACTAGATACTTTTCATTTTAATTGTCCATTAATGTGTCCACCATCAACCTGATCATCAATCAAATAAATATACTTTTTCGTTCATAATATATCTAAACTTGTATACGTAATGTGCAACCTTTACAATCTTTAAATAATTACTTAGTGCCTGTGTATCATCCTTCACACTTAGCCAGAGTATCATGATTCTCTCTCTTTTTTTTCTTTTTTTTTTCTTTTTTTTTTTTTCTTTTTTTATTTTAAAGCACTCGTCCACTCATTAAGGTAAAAAAAAAAAAAAAAGAAGTGCACATTCCATCAATACCCTTTTTCCTTGAGGAATTGACAAAGTAGCTACTGTTTACGGCCACTGTCCTTTTTGGCCTAATATTAAGTAACAAAAAATTATAAAATTGTGCTTCCATCTTATTCTAATTAGAGGGAGATGACACAGTAGAGACATCTTTGTAGGGACGCCAATTGCCTCGAGGCTGACTCTGTGGGGACCACTGAGATGTGTTTTATTGGCGCCATTCATCTATTTTGCCACATCATTCCATGACATGAATCTAAAAATGATGCAGATCTAAAGCTCAAGTGGATCACACTGCAGCAAATAGTGAGGACAATGACACCTCCCGTTGAGACCTTCCTAGCCCACCATACCCCCTAGGCCCACCCTAGCATGATGTTTATTGGCCATCCAACATGTTCATAAGGCCACACAGACTTGGATGAAGGGGAAAATAAAATATAGGCTTGGTCCAAAACTTTTGTGGCTCTCCGTGAGTTTTTATCAATAGAAATCAAATCCCCACTGTTTCCTTTGGTGTGGTCCACTTGAGCTTTGGATCTTCCTCATTTTTAGACTCACGATCATCCAATCCCCACCATTTCCTTTGGCGAGGTCCACTTGAGCTTTGGATCTTCCTCAATTTTGGACTCGTGCTCAAATGATTTGGTGAAACGGATGGAAGGCATGTGCGATATCCAGGCAATCCGTTTCCTCTTCGTACACTACATGGGGCACCCTCAATCATCAATCAAGTCAGTCCATCTAGTTGGACCTAACGTTATGTACCAAGGCAAGGTGACTCTATTATGTTTGGATTACATCAATTTAACTGTATCATCTTCGGTTATTTATTATGTTGGAAATAATGATATATTTAAACAACAGTAAATGAAAGAAATAGATGATGATGCACTTGGAGAAATCGCAAAAGCAGCAACACAGCGGATGAGGAATGTAAGATGTTCCGTTCCAACACACGTATTCAAGAATATTTAAATTTAAATGGTGTAAAACAAATACGACGGCCAGCTGCTAGTCGCAAAACAGCTTGTGGCCGCACCGCAAGTCTCCTGACAAAACTATTTTCGTATTTGAAAAATAATTCATGCAAAAACCTTCTCCAAATGAAATTTAAAAGAGTTTGAGCGTTGGATCTGCTCATCATTCATTCAGTATCCTCGGTCAAATGACCTCTCAAAACTTTGTTGTGTTTTTTAGATAAATAAAAAATAAATTTTAAAAATAAAAATTATTTTTAGAAAGTAAATAAATATATTAATTATTTATACTTTTCATAAATAGTATGTATAGCCAGTCGGTAAGAGAGGAGGTTTTTGCTTATGCAACCAGGGTTCAAATCTCCTTTCGCACCGTCCGCACACGCGTAGGCTGTAGGGCTGCTTGGGCGCTTTATTAAGCGCACAGCACTTCGTATTATCGCAAGGAGCAAAAAGAGCCTTAGTCTTTTTGACACGTGGTTCAAATTTTTTTGGCCATAGTACTGCTAGAATTGAACTAGGGTTTATCCTAATAGTTTATTACCTTTTGTTGATTAAAAGTAATTGTGACATAATTATACATGTGACACCTATGTCATATGTCACTTATGTGGATATAGTTTTACCTATTGGATAACTACTTCTGTCTGAATGGATATAGAAATAACTGTCATAGGACAAATACTCATGTCCTTTCAAGGAAGGCAATTATTTGCTGTGAATAGGTATGGATTTCTTGAAGAGGCTCTATAGCACCTCTTTAGAAAAAAATCCATAACCCTTCAATTGATATAAATCCTGAATTCTATAATCCAGATGTAGAAACTCTTATCCTTAAGATTATATCATTTTCTGTGCAATTACTTTCGATCTAATTTCTTGTTGAATTTTTTCTGAACGTCTTACGGCATATCGATGTCAAAACTAGAGATCTGTTCAACACTTAAATGTGTAAATTTTCGTGTTGAAAATCAGATTGAGAGTTCATTGTATCTTGAAGACAATTTGTAGATTTCCTTCATTTACACTTGCTGGAAATTTAAAAAAAAAAAAGGGCAGCAAATCTATCTTAAGAAATTGACTATTCAAGTCAAGCCTTGAACTCAATAAATCTGATTGTTTCATTATTATTTTGTTCTACCCTCCGTTGTGTACAAATACTGCATATTCTAACAAACTTAGGTATTGAATTTCTCTCAAAACAAAACATCGCGGTGGTGCCACGATCACCATTACCATCTCCAATCTAATCTCAACAGTAAGTTAGAGAAGTGACAGCGTTGATTCATTTTATAGGAGTGTATTAGGTGCTAGCACTGTCGTTGGCATATCTACGCTCTCCGCCCGTGTTGCCACCTCATGCATTAAAGGACAATCAACCGACAAATAAATCAAATTTAAATCCCAGGTGAACCATTTCATAGAGAATAGCCATGATTGACCATTAAAAACATTTTATTTTTATTTTTAACTTTCAACTAGGCTTTTTTGACATTTTAAAAAAGTTGGATCATAAATAAACACTACAGTGAGACTTAAAAAGCTTTTTTATTTTTATTATTTTTATTTTCATGGTAATAGTGGATTAGGTGAGACCCTTGATTGTGGGTCTCACAGTGATGTATGTGTCTTAAATCCTCACCATCCAAACATTTTGAGAGCTCGTTTTTAGGTATGATCCAAAAAATAAACTAGATTCAAATCTAATGTGGATCATACTGATGGAATCCCCACCATTAAAAACTTGGTGGGGCCACCTGAATGTTTATTTTCCACGCAACCTGTTGGTAAGGTCACAAAGACCTAGATGAAGAGAAAACACAAATATCAACTTGATCCAAAACTTTTGTCAAGAAGTTTTTTATAGCCAATTACCACTGTTTACACTATTATAGTTCACCTAAGATTTGGATCATGCTCTAAAATGAGATTTTAATATGAATGGATGCGTGGATATAGTCACATATATCATGGTGGGCCACACAGTCAGGGTCCCACCCACCACAGTGGATCCGGGTCTCACCTGATCTGCTCCCTTTAATGGTGGGCATTCAATCACCACTATTTCTTATTGTATGGTCCATCTGAAATTTAGATATACTTCATTTTAGTATTATGCCCTAAAATGAGCTGAAACAATGGATAAATGGTGTGGATATACATTACAAAAACAATGGATAAATGGTGTGGATATACATTACAAAAACAATGGATAAATGTTGGGGTGAGGTTGAGGCCGCACATAATCTGCTCCCCTTCTTATCATCCAAACCTTGAATCTTGGTGAGGCCCACTTTTGTGATGCTTGTGACGAATCTTACTTGTCCACCATGTTCAAATCTCTTGTGCTACATGATTTAAATGATCCATATATACAGAATGGTGGTAAGACCGTAGTTACTCATTCGTAAATAGTGCAAAATTTTCGTCCAGAGAACTAAGTAAAGGCAGCTTATGGGAAAGATTCCTAAAGAGGAGACATTCGGTTGTAAACCTCAGCCCATCAACTTGCAAGCCCAAAGCTCTGAGAATACATAAAGCTGTTGACGGGGAGGTTTTGGCCAATCAATTGCCCAAAAAAGAAGAAACATTTGCTATATTTTCAAGAGTTTTGAATCCTAAAGAGAAGATGAATCAAATTTCTTTCGTTATCCGTGTAGCTATGAAGCTTAAAAATTCAGTTATTTAATTAGTCGAATCTCTACTTGAATTTCATAGAGGTATGTTCATGTTCCGTAATCTCGCTTAATAATTTTCTTTTTCCATCAATACAGATTTATAGTTTCTTTTGAATGTTTTTATTTTTTAAATTTAATTTTGAAAGTTGTTTCTTTCATAATGTTGAGAGGGAGGACAGTATTCTTCTGTGTGCGCATGACATGGCATGCAATACATCCAACCATCACATGGGCCCCCATGCTTTAGCTGATATGATTGGGTGGTTGTGTATTATTTTATGTCCCTTGGCCAGGTCTGATCCACCAAGGTCCCACCCTAACGTATTTGTCTTATTTCCATACTTACCTTCCCTAGTTTCACCCGCTCATTGCAGGCACCTGCTACAAATCTCAGGTAGATCGCACCACAAGAAACGATGGTAACTATTAAAATCTTCTTATGGGCTACAAAAGTTTCAGATCAAGCTGATCTTTGTGTGGTCCCCTCATCTAAGTCTTTGTCACCTTATCGACAGTTTGGATGGTCCCAAGAAATTTTTAATGGTGGGCGTTCAATTACCACTCTTACCTGTGGTGTGGTCCATCTAAAATTTGAATCCTCTGGATTTTTGGGCCCATGCCCTAAAAGGAGCTGGAGAAACGGATGAACAGTATGGATATACGATAAATATATTAAAGTGGGCCCCACAGGGATCTACCGAAGCTACTCCCCCAGCTAGGCTGGATTCTTTTAGGAGACTCAGTTGGCCACTGTTTTCTGTGGTGTGGCCCACTGTCTAGTTCAACCGGTGGATCCAACTTTCATGTGTGGCCAACCATGCTATAATGTAAGATTTTTGGGCTGTTGTAGATTGATTTCAGTGGTGTGGCCCCCCTTGTCCACGTAAGCAGCGGGGGTGCGTATAATGCTCACAACGTGATTTATTTAGCTTCGTCATTTGGGTAGCCTCTTTAGTCTTTCTTTGTTTTCCTCAGAAAAAAGATTTTGTTCTGTCACCCGAACCCATCGATCACAGCACGAATGAGAATCATAAATCCTCTTACAAAGGTAAAAATTGGATGGATGAGAGATGAGGATTGGGTTTGAGATCTACGATTGGGATTAGTTCTAAGTACAACTAAGGTTTATCCTTCTTGCTTTTGCATCCACAGTCATATTACTCTATTTTCCTTTCCGCTTCATTATATAATGATATTTCATTTTCATTAGGAAGTCTGTTCATTTTCATACCTCACATTTTCTATTTTGGGAATTGAAATAATACATAGTGTACTGTCTTAATTCCCAAAAATACAAAATGGAAAGATGGGTGTAAATATGAATTCTCATATTATTTATTTATTTATTTTTAGATCTAATAAATAGGGTGATTATTTTCTCATCTTCAGTGGCGAAATCGTAAATTCAGAGGCTGTTTGTTTTCATTTAGAGGTTATTTATGGTTTGTCGCAATGAACCCATATTGGTTAAATTGCAGCTTACCGCCATACACATGTGATTGTAGAAATGGTTAATCAATCTGTCCATCTGGTTGGCCGTATCGTGGATGACCCCCGATAGAAGAACTATGTGAGTATAAATGCCCTTGCCTTCTTTGTAGTTATGGATGGATGTGGATAATAAGAAATGGTTAATGGTCTACAACTAAAGTTGGAGCAGTCTATTGATGAGATGGCTAGGATCATTTGTTGGCTATCCATGCTTAATCACATTGTGATGCATGTTTAAGCTATCCAAATTGTGGGCCCCATGTGGATGGGGCATAGTTCCAACATTAAATTCAAGGAATGATCTTAACTGTTTGATTGGCAACCATCACATGTACAGTTAAAATGAAAAGTAGTCATGGTCCAAAATTATTACACAAATATCCAATAATAAGAGGTTAGATCATCCAATTAATTCAATTTTTGGGCAATGCATGCAGTACATGATTTGATCACTTTGGGTTGAGCTTGCATGAATGCCATATTTAAAGAGTAGCAGCTAATGCTTTGCAGAGTACCAATGATTTTCTCTAGTGTCCATATTGGTAGGGAGGCTGGCCCTTAGTTGTAAAATCCTTCTGACTAGGAGCCTCTCCTGCTTTAAATCGCACTTCAAACTCATGCTCCCACTCCCACTCCCACTTCCTACCAGTTTATACTTGAAAACATTTTGAAACGTATGCTTCCCTGCTCCTGCACCCAAATATGTTGCTGCTTTAACTATAGGCAGGCCGATGTCAGATTAGTGTCGTTAACCAATTAATTGCAAATTTTGGAAGATTTTGAGAATACCAAATGTGTTGAAAATCACGATTGAGTGGAAGAAAACGCTATTTTGATGACCCTTATCCAATGTGTAGGGCATGGGTCTGCCAAAGTTGAGATCTTATTCATGTGCTTTTAAATAACCAACAAAACACAGCTGTGTCACCCGTGTTGCATTTCTATCAGTCCTTTCCGATACATGATATGAGGGACCAGTATGGGGCCATATTGACTTAGAAACAAGGTGGGGAAGCACCACTATAAGGACCTTTATCCAATGTGGATGTCCTGGGCCCCACCAAAATTGATATTAGGCCTGGTCCATGGTTTTAATATCTGATACCAGATGGTTGCACCAACCATATTGTACACATGGCCCCTCCTAATACATGATTAGGCATGGTCACATGATTTTAACAACTACCACCAAGATCAAATCCTATTTATTTGTTTGTGTGTGGGCAGGTAAATAGTCATGGGATTCAGTAAGACTGAAGTGAACTTAAGGAGGTTGCTTGCTGCTGCACCTCAGCAACAAAATCAGGCAAAGCTCATACATGTAAGTCGAGAGTGTGCTGGACTCATGCAAGCATTTTATCTCCAGTGAAACTTAATATTAGTTGATTATCATGTGTTGCGAATAAGACTAGAGAAAGTAGATAGATGGTTTGGTCATTTGCAATGGAGGCCTAGATGTGTGTTGGTTAGGTTTAAGTTCATAGTTAACAGTAAGGGTCGGAGATGTTACACAATCCTGAGCTGTAATGCCTGTTCTGAAAAAAGAAAAAAATGGCCTTTAATTGTCCAATACAAGGCTAATACATTTCTTTGTTTAAAGTAAAAAAGTTTTGAACATTACAGTGTCATGATGGCTGTTAAGCCTCGTATTGTAATGGCTATAAGGCTAGCCATATTGGCCATCGTTACCTTTATTGAATACATTGAGTGAGTTGGTTCGAGATGAAAGCTCTAAAAGGGTAAGGGGAAGGCCCAATAGGACTAGACATCATAGTCAAAGCAATTGTCCTAGACAGCCAGATCTAGAGCTACTGTGTAGTCTCCAGTAGGTCATGTTGATCGTGTTGGGGATTGCCTGGTCAGCTACGCATCATCTTGGGGCCCAGGAGACTTCCCACAGAATATTTGAGGCAAAAGCCCCATGTCGCCAAAGGGCCTGTTTTGCAATGTTAGAGAATCCTCAGTTTTCCTTTTCAAAATTTCAGCAATAATGATTTGCACTTGAAAAAGTGGAGAAGCTCCTGTGTTTCCAAAACGTCCCGGAAACACGTCAAAAAGGCCCCCTTTTCAAATCTGTTCATTTCATTGCTTGTTCGAAATGAAATGGATAGGGCTATTCGATCCAATTCGATTGGCATTGCCCACCCATTCCGCCATTTGAATGATTAGTTCGTGATGGTGGTTTTGATGTTTGCTTATTTGTGGTGTTTCAGTTAAAAGTTTATCAAATTATGTTTTTTTGGGTCATATATTACTTATTCTTGCTAATTATTGTGCTGTTTACTAGATTCTATAATTTCTAATCAATGTTCTTAATCCCATGAGAACTAATCAGATACAGGCAAGGTTTACCATACCATCATTCCCATCAACATGCCAATTGTGTAGGATACCAACACCATGAAAATAGTAGGCCCCACAATGAAGATCACAGGCCATTCTGCTCATCAGGTGGGCCACACTGTTGGAATCAATGGACAACTGGTAGTCTGACTCAACATACAGGTGTGACCCACGTAGTGAGCAGATGAGCCTGATTTTTGAGAAGCATGATCTTCATGGTGGAGCCGAGTGCTTTCCTGGTACTAATGTCCTGCACAAGTTGGGTGTTGATGGGACAATTTGTGGCAGTGTTGTCTGTATGTGATCTGTTAGCAATTCCCACTCACGGCTATCTATTAGGCCCCAATGCTTAGGCAATTTAACTAGCTTGGCCAGATGTTGGGCTACCATTCTTTTCATGATGCTTGGATGCTGCTGAATTAAAACTGCACTGTTTTTTTCAATTTTCCTATTGATCTAGAATTATTGACATCTATTTCTTTTCAGGTTTTTTATTTTTGGCATTTTGAACTTTGAATACTTCTTTGAATGTTTATAAAAAATTTCAGAATCAAGATACATGAAGAAGATGAGCAACAAATGTTTTGTTTGGGGACACTAAAAAATGCTTGTAATGCATCGATCAAGTGCCACAAGCTTGCGATTTCTGATAAAGTGTAATTTCTACCATATAAATTGAGAAATGCTCACATTGAACTGGTTGGACTGTTAAACCATCCAACCAGTATATATTTTCATCCTATCATGTTTTTGTGACATCCAAATTGTCCCAAACGTTGCCTCGCTATGAGTATCGGCTTGTGCAAAAATTAGCATAATCCATTATATCAATGGGACCATTTGGTGGCCCACACCAATATTTCTTTATTATATCAATGGGTATCCATTGTTTTCTATGGTGTAGCCCACCTGATGAATGGAATGGGTTGATTTTTGCACTAGGCGGTCCTTATGATTGAGCCAACCTATTGGAGGGTTGGATTTCACACAAACATGAAAGGTTGGATCTTATCCACTAGTTGGACGGTAACTTGTTGTCCATCTGGTTGGGTTTTAGCATTTCTCATATAAATCATATTTCGCATATTAAACCTTCTACTTGTATGAAGTGTTTGTCGCAGTTGGCTTTGCAGCTTATGATACTTGTTTGCAGTGAATATCTACTTTTTCATGCCTGATCTAACCATGTGATTTAACCCGTGCAGTATGTTGCTACTTTACGGGAACAACTAGAACAATTGGGAGCAGAGACAACCCCAGAGGGCCTACCAAGGTTTTCATAGTCATTTTGTTCTTGTGTTCTTCAACTTCTTGATCCTTGCAGAAATACAACTTTCTCATATACGTATTATTAGCTTGCAATATGGTTGGCTGAAGCTTTGAAGGGCTTCTAGGATTCACATTGGTGCTGCCACACCCTACTGTCATTTTCTTGTTCTTGTTAGCATTTTTTTTATGGCACATAGTAGCAAGAGAGTTCACTATCATTAAGTAATGGAGAGTGAGAGAGAGAGAGAGAGAGAGAGAGAGAGAGAGAGAGAGAGAGAGAGATGCTTCTGATGTTGTCACAAAGTGATGAATGATACCATTTCAAGGTTTTTTCATAAAAGGTGGGCCAATGATGTGCGGTAGTTCTAGTGAGAATGAGTGTTGAATCAAGAAAAAAAGTGAAGAATGGGCTTCGATTGTTTGCAAGAATTGATTGAGAGTTGCATTTAAAAGCTCCACCACCCCATCTTAATTAATGGGCTTCAAAGAGGGGTTTTCAGAGGTTCTAGTGTCAAGGGGATTTGCTTCCCACATTTGTCTTTTCTATCACCACGAAGGCCTTTGGAGATTCATTAATGCTACTTCCAGTTTGGAGTTCTGATGAGCTCCATTGTTGGCAATACAGGTACTCTGATTTCTGATTCATAGTTTACATATGGCATCTTTTTTCTGCAAAGCTTCTTGTGTTCAAGTCAAAATGATCAAATCCATCTTTTTTCCAAAACTACTTTAGATCTAGATAAATATACCAAGACTGCTATTTTAGGGGTTAGAATCATGGAGGAGGTCAGAGAATTTGTGACTTAGTGTCTGATGAGGGCATTCGAGCACCTGCACGAGTTTATCAAAGGAGGAGAGCTGAGGCCTCAGCCTGAGCTTCATTATGATTGGATGATCATTACATGGGGCCTAGTGGACCCAATTTGAGTTCTTTATCGTGCTAAAGACCCCACATGCATGGTTGAGCATCTTTGAAGACCTCACACTGGGAATATGCACGTGGGCTGCTTATTCAGAATTAATTGATGCATCTTTGGACTATTTGGATGTCATCTATCTTGACTTGGACCACATATAAACATTACAGATGTCGGACCGTGCGATTAGATATCTTGGACACATCATTTTGGTGATCCGAACTGTTGGATATGTTTGAAACGAGTTTACACGTACAGACACTCTAGTTTGCACATCTGAGCCATGGACTCATTGGACCACATTCACTTAGGCCATTGATCATGTGTGGATGTGTGGACGTACCTGTTGCACGTTGGATATCATCCTTGTGCCATGTGGCACATCTTGATTTCTACTATATTTTAGGTTATTAGAGATTTATGTTTTGATCTTGACCATTAATAGATTTAGATGATGAAGAATAGTTCTAGACTTAGGTTTTCTTATACATATTTGTTTGAGACTCGAGACTTGAGATTATTGATATTGAATGAAATTTCTCTACATTATTTCTTTCGAGCGAAAAAAAACTTACTGTGAATGGAATTTGGTGTGAAGCTATTGGAGTGATTCCAAGTTATCTTTCTTATTCCTATCAAGGTATTACTTTCTTCTCTCTTAAACTCTTTTTTCCACTGAATATTTTTTTCTCTTCTTTCTCAAACCCTAACTCCATCATCAACCCAACTTATCACTAACCAAACCGACCCAACCCCACCACATCGTCCGTATGATTGTACGGACCTGTCTGTATAACGTCCATATAGCTCAACGGCCCTCCCCTCACTAATCATTTCTCTTATTCTCTATTTTAAAAAACCCTAATCCTAGCCTTTTATAAAACCGTAAATTCTTAATTTCTTGATTTCCAAACCTAAACCCTAATCCATTCAAACCCTAGCAAAGCGCAAGTGAATAATCGAATCTAGAATGGACCTTATGCTAGATGGAAGTTCTACTTTCCATTGGGCCATGTCCGATCAATAGTCTTAAGGATCTATTTTGTAGGATTGTGATGTGGTCTTGAACTCGAGCTTAATTGAATATTTGATTTCTCTAAATTTTTAGTAGATTTGCTTTATTTTATGCTTTGATTTACTCTGGTAATCCGTTAATTAATTTATTTGCATCATCCTAGTTTAGGCCATCTATCTTGCATCAGTGTCACGCTCCCCATGAATTACTTGAGTTTTATCTTGAGAAAGATTTGGTTGATTGTAATCTGGGACCCGGTGGTTGAGCAATCCATGAAGTTGGCGTTGTGGAAGAGGCCTAACCTCTTGCTTGAAAGTTGCATTACTCTTATCAAGTGCACCTTTTCCAACTTCCCAATGTATTAATTCACAATATTTATAAGTGGTGAATAAACTTGGAAAGATTCGAAAAGACTTTTTGTGGGAGGGTTGTGACAGTGGCCATAAATATAATGCCATAAATTGGGGAGAGGGGTCCGAAAGCCAAAGGAGAATTTCTTGGTATTGGTAGAATCTTTCAAAGTAATCAAGTGACGTTGGAGCAGTGGTGGAGATTTGGCAAGCAACAAGAGTCTCCCAAAAGAAAAGTGATTGCTTTCAAATACATGGATTGAGAGTTGGTTGAAAGTGAGGTTGGTGCATGGGTGTGGTTATGAGGGGCAGTGGATCCTTCAATTGGAAAGCTATTTCGAAATTTGAAAATTCTACATGAGGTGTGGTCAAACTCTCAAGAGGGGAATTAGACAGTGGGAAGTGGCAAAACTGTTTATATATGAGAGTATCTTTGGTTCAAGGAGATCTCCCTTGCTTCTAGATTTTCTAGACTCTACTCTATTGCAAGTCGGAACATTCTTGTTAAAGGCTACTATGAGCTTGTGAGGGGTAAGATCATGTGGTAGCTTGGTTTCCGGTGCAATTTTTGGGACTATGAGATTACTATGGTTGTTGAGTTTCTTGACATTTTTAACGGGGTAAGGATGACCGATTGTGCGCTCCATCAACTTTGTCCAATTGTCCCCTAAGTTACCATGGGCTAAAGTGTGGGGAACTCGTGCTTCACATCTTGTTAAGGCCTTTTATTAGGTGGTCAAGATCCTACTGTTGGTCACAAAAAAGAGATTGGTCCTTACTAGCTTTTGCTTCATGTGTTGAAAGGAAATTTTTATAGGATGGCTATAATAAGACCAGCCATGCTTTATGAAACAGAATGCTGGGCAGTTAAGGAACATGTTTCAAGGATGAGTATAGCTGCCATGAGGATGTTGAGATGGATGAGTGTCAAGACAAGGAAGGATAGAATTAGAAGTGAATGCATTTGAGGGAACTTAGGAATAACACTAATAGATAATAAGATGAGGAGAAGAGTAGACTTAGATGGTTTGGGCATATGCAACATTAACCAAGAACTATGTCGGTTGGGAATGAGTTGATACAAGTTGAAGGCTTAGCAAGAGGAAGGCCCAAAAGGACATGGGTGGAGGCAGTGAGAAAAGACTTGATGACCTATGGCCTAATTGAAGTTATGGCCCTTGATAGAGTGGAATGGCAGCAAAGGATTCATGTAGTCAATCCTAATTAGTTTTGATGAGGATTAGATGATGATGATGATGATGATGTGTTGGATATATATCCAATGCTAGATAGCCTTCTCAATTTGGAATTCTTTTTTAGCCTCTTTGAGATTGATGGGGTCCTTTCATGTTTGACATTGGACCTTATGGACGGTAGAGTGGCCCCCTCAAGCCTGGAGGCAGTGTTAATGGAGGATGCTCCTGCATCTTATCATGTGGGGTATATGGAAAGAAAGGAATAAAAGAATTTCAGGAAGTAAAAGCTTGCTCAAGTTGTGGCAAAAGTGAAGATGTGCTTGGCTAATTGGGATACAGTTCAGATAATCAATTTTAATTTTGATGATTTTTAGAGAACCTTCCCTGAAAGCGGGAAACAAGCTTAACAATGAGGGGAGATTGGGAGCTCATCGGGTATCCCAGGCCTCTTGGGATTGGGCAATGCTAAAGGACCAGCATGGCTGGCTCAAAGTTTACTTTTCCTGGGCTTTTGGGTTGCACATATTTGAATAGGGTGGAATGGTTGCCTATCAAATCAGGGTGGAGGTTTTCGCTAATCAGTTAGGAGGCCCATTTGGGTAGAATGGAAATCTTGTAAAGTGATTGCTTGGGCTTCTGGGAAATGTGCTCCCCCTTTTGACCTTTCTTTTATTTTATTTTTTATTGTTAAGGCTGGGCTCCTGCTCTTTGGATATCAATTTTCATCAAATTCCATGCGTGGCCAGTTTTTATTGCCATTTTGCTTGCAAAGGAAGGCATCCGTGGATCCTAATTATGTCCAGGGATTCTTGGCCATTGCCTTGATGGATTTTATTTCTTTTCGCCTTGTGGGTTTTCTTAATAAACTTTTGTGTAACAAGACCTTTCTGAGTGTCCCTTTTTTTTTTCTTTTTCTTTTTTTGCAGGATTTCTAAAGCAAAGGTGAATGAGTATTCGGAGAAGATTGAAGCTCTAGCAGCCAAATTAGCTGCTCAGCCGGTTAGTGTATTGGCTGCCTCCTTTGAGCATTCACAAATTAACGAGGTCATTAAAGGTTTTGATTGATATAATGCAAATAATTTCCCCACAATTTTTTTTTTTCTCAAGTTTTTAACATTTTCCCATTTGTTGATTTTAATCAAACCTATTTAATACACTAATACGTAGGGCCTGAGGGAGTTTTGTGCTCTCATTGCAAGTCCAGAGACTGGAAATGCATGACATGCATGACTTGCATATATATATATATATATATATATATAATCTGCTATGATCCAATAAATTTTTGTTGGCATTTAAAATTTAACAAAAATAACAGTGAAATGGTAGAAGTGTTTCTAATTTTATAACGTGAGTTCTGTCAGTTTGCTTCTTTTTCCTTTTCACCTTTGGATGTGTTTGGTGATCCTTCGATAGCAAGGTCCGGTGGTTCCACTTTCGCCAAATCCTTATTGGTTGGCAAAATGAGGTGGATCAGGATTTTGGGTTGAAAAGACAGAAAAACTGAAACCTGGTGTCTTTTTTGGCCCTAAATGCTCAGTCATGCATAAGGAAAGTTACCCCACCAACGCATCCGTGGTATTCCCACTGCAACCTTAGGGTGCATTTGGATGCCGAATTTACTGTTTGCAGTTCATTCAATTATTGTACAGGAAATAGAAAAGTGGGGATGGACCAATTTAGTCCACAAGACAACAAACCCGGATTCTCATTCTCTGTTCATTTGGGAGTTGGAACAATAGGATTGCAATTTTGGGGCTAGTGTCACATTATGAATGAAGATGGGCTGGCCACTTTGGTCATTCACTCGTTTATTGAATGGAATAATTGCAATTAAATTCCATTGACCATCTAAATGCAGCAGAAACAACTGGATTTTTTGCGTCAGTGGGTGGCCTGGTTATTTTCTGAAGGCTGCATGCTATTCAGTTACTTCACACAAAATCAGTATATGATGTGGTTCCAATATGACTACTTTGCTAAGCACACACACATGTGCAATGAAGCTCATGTACATGCCACACATGCCAGCACATGGCACATAGGAACAAAATCTAATCCATCTATCAGGTTGGTCTGACCTTCTACATGTCTCCCCAAAAATAAAATTTGGTCCAATCAGCATGTGAGCCCCATTATTGGAAATAGATGGATGGATTAGAAAACTTCAGCCCTTTCAGAGCCTTCCATTTGTTTTACAAACTGTGGCCCACCTGTCTAGTGGATCAACCTGATTCTTGGGCTAGGGCATCAATATAGTGGAGGTGTTCTGATGGACGGATTGGATCTTCGACCTGTCGTGCCAAGTAGGCATGTGTGGGTGTGTGCATTAGCTTGATTGCACATGCGTGTAGGCTTAGCAAAGCCTCCAATATTAAGTATTCATGCACACAGTTAAGTCGGGTTAAGTCCCCATCCTAATCGGCTTTTTGGCAAATGCTGCTA
The DNA here is from genome assembly GCA_037074715.1 of Magnolia kwangsiensis. Lineage (NCBI taxonomy): Eukaryota > Viridiplantae > Streptophyta > Magnoliopsida > Magnoliales > Magnoliaceae > Magnolia > Magnolia kwangsiensis. The sequence continues at coordinate 102,592,914 of CM073585.1, read as the reverse complement.
GCCTTCTGTGCCAGGATCCTTGGAGTCAGTCGATGAAATCCAAATTGGGCAAAGCCCTACCAGAACTGAGGAAGATGGAGCTCTTCTGTCCCCCTCTCGAGGATTGCGAAGGAGATTTGGGTAAATGAAGTCCGTTGCTTTTTGCACCACATGGTCCTAGTTATTTTTCTTAGGGTAGCCAGTTCACAGCCATCCTGAACTACGAAAATACCCATTCTTTCTGCTTTTGGCAATATAACAGTACAACGTTGTAATCATTCAAAAAAAAAAGAAAAGAAAAGAACAGTACAATGTTGTACTATTATCTTACGATAAGTAGAAAGCAATGGATATGTTTATTAGTCGGAATCGGTGCTGATAGCATTTTTTTTATTTCACTTCACCCTTTTGAGCTCATGTCTTGCTTCAATTACTCAGAACTCCCAAGAAAGCTGAAGAAAGAATTCATGAGATCGTGGAGAGTGATCCTTCAAAGCCCATTAAATTGGATGCTGCCGCACAAGCACACATTGAAAAGCACAGGTATATTTTCTTGCAAATCATGATTTGGTTCATGACTTGACATCCATACCTGCGTGTATGTTTGTGTTTCTGCATTTGGTAGCTGTTGGGATGAGGACCACAACCAAAATGAGCGGGGCGAGAACTGGCATTAGACTGCCTTTCGTATCTAGTTGTTTGATCGAGAGTGTATATGCCTTTTGATTTTGTTCCTTTTTTTTTTTTCCACCTAGGAATGGTGGCACCAGTGTTTTAAGTAGCACCTGTAGCTATGTTACATAGCGTAGAATTGCTACAACACTACGTAGCATACCAAAATTGTGTAACTCCCATGTAGTTTATGATATTTTGGATGTAGGATATGCTATATGCTATGTAGCGTATGGCGTATGTAGTGTATGCTACAGTGGAAGTGCATTTTTAAGATTAAAACATAAAACTTTTATGTTGTAATACTTTTATATTAGTTAAGAACAATTTGGAAATTGTTGGTGACTCATTCTGCTCGCACATGGCATTGATGTACAGCTATCCAGACCATCCAAATGGGGGTCCCTATTGGGGATGGAACATATCCCTGGAATCATGTATTAGGCAATTGTAACAACTCCACGAAGTTTACAGTTGAAGAGTTACAACCAGTTTTAAATGGTGTAAAACTAACACAGTATGCTAACACAAAAGCAAAGATTTCAATTTCTCTCTTTTGAAAGCACTATTCCCTCTCTCACCAAAATCCTTATTCCCTCTTTCAAAAGCCCTCGTTCGGTTCCCTCAATTCACACAATGATTGAAGACAAAAGTTTGGAGAATCAATCAGCCCCAATAGAATATCTCTTGGCTAAATTTTGAGGAGCATTGGAGCACAAACAAAGGAGAAGATCGATTTCCCCCCTTCTAATGTCCATATGGTTGTGGAGCTCAAGGGTTTTTTTTTTTTTTTTTTTTTTGTTCTTAATTGATTTAAAGCCAAAAAGAGGTAAGTTCTTCCCCTTAACCATCAGTAATGAATTTTATTTCGTTTTGGATGTAGAGTTAGGCAATTTTTGTTCATTTTTTCTTCTTTTTGAGAGGTTAGATCCAATACAGCATCATAGAATAAGCTTGTTCTACAACCATTTGTTGTTTGAGTCTACTGTGGTGTGCATGGCATGCCATCCACCCCTGTCCAGTCCCTCATGTGGGCCACCACGCTACAGTGGTAGTTTCTCATTGGTTGTGAATTGTTTTCTTTGCCATGGCCCATGTGATGGTTGGATAGGCGTAACTTCTTCTTCTTTGTTCTCTATGGTGGTTGTCCATTGTTTTCTATTTTGTTATGGTATCCAACCACTCAGTCCCACAGTTAGTTACATGACTTTGACATGTATAGTCATCTAATGATACTTGGCTATTTGTCTTCTCTCTCTTTTTTTTCTTCACTAAGCCACAAAAAAGAATTGTATATATTTGCGTATTTTATTTGTTTGCTTTTTAATTTGTTAATGTGATTTGTTTTGGATTGAATATAAGTTAACTTTTAGGAACTTATTTTGAACAAAGCTTTTACTTGAAAAATGAAGCATATTTTTTCTAGGCCTTTATTTGGTATTTTTTATATTTATGTTTACTATTTACGATATTTTTCCTATTATTTTAATTAAGAAATAGAAGTATCATGTAGCTTGCACTACACGCTACAGAGGGGCAAATGCTGCTCTATGCACCACACTATTTAAAACACTGGTTGGAAGTCAGAACCAAGGTTTAAAGTATCATCAGAAACCGGTAGGTATTGCCCAATATGTACGGTATTGCCCATGGACGAAACAGGTGTCTCAGCCCTGCATTGGCCTGAAACAGCGTGATACAAGGTGAAATAGGGTGATATGTGGCAGTATCGGTGGTGAACAGTATGTTACGTAACACATCAATTGCACACCTTGAGTGGAACAGGATTTATGTAGCCAACCCCAATTAGTTGGGATAAGGCTTAGATGATGGTGAAGAATGCTTTTTTGAAGGATATTTGTTTTTTATTCTTCCGATTATCAAAAGAAAATAGATGGAGGGATATTCAGTTTTCCATGCAACCCCAAAGAGAGGGAGGGAGAATTGATTCATTCTTTCTGAGAGCTAGTAGATGATGGTGAAGAATGCTTTTTTGAAGGAAATTTTTTTTTTTATTCTGATTATCAAAAGAAAAGAGATGGAGGGATATTCAGTTTTCTATGCAACCACAGGGAGGGAGAATTCATTCGTTCTTTCCGAGAGCTAGTAGGTCCGTCATTGATGTCTCACATTCCCGGCTGGCTGTGACTTCTATTTTCAGACGGCGACTATCATAAATTACTAATGAACCCATAGATTCTACTACCGTTCAACCAGATCTTCTAGGTTGTATTTTATATTATCCGAACTCAAGTTCAATTTTCTATGCAGCCACAAATGCAGCATGAATGCCCCAAATGTGGAATGGATGTGTTCTGCCAAAATTACAGAGTAATCAAACTTGGGGGGTACATCCAAGGCATGCATGAAGTTTGAATGGGTGATATACTACAGCTAACCCCTGTTCAGAAGCACATCTTTTAACTCAGCGACTTGGATCGACTTGTTTAGCCTGGTTGAGTCGGGAATTGCCTGAGCCTCAGGGGCAACTCATGGGTTCAAACTGGATCGGGTAGTACTACTCGATCCAAGTTGACACAGATGAATTGTATCAGACTTTTTCTGCAGTTTCTTGCTTAGCTATTTCTGGGGCCAAGCTTCCAATCTTTTGTACTGGGGATTCTTTCCAATTCCTTTAATTTAATATATTTTAATCACCTTTTCAAAAGAAAATAGAAAAAGAATGCAGAGAATTTCAACCAAACACTGGAATTTCTTTCCTTTGCAGATTTTAATTAGATTGGCCTTATCATATCTAGCCCTATGGATTATACGTTTCGATTCTAAACCACTAGCATCGGTCTTTTGGAAGCACTTGTTGCCTTTTTTAAGATTTTAATGATTTTATTCCTCTTTTGACAGAAAGCTTCAAGAGGATTTGACAGATGAAATGGTTGGGTTAGCACAACAACTGAAGGCGAGTAGCCTCATGATGAACCAATCCGTGCAAGACACTGAGAAGGTAAGGATTGCAATTCAATCTATTACCATATTACCCTAATCAGATACATTGCCTATGAGCAGTTTATATTGTCTGATGAAAACAAACAAAGCATTTGATCATCAGCGTTTCATATGCATGTTGGAAAAAGGTGACGGTGTTGCGTAGAATGCTGTGATGACTACTGTGGGACTACGAACTTGAATCCTATTCCACCTTGACCCCAATGTGGCATGTATGTGCACTATCTGCCGTTCATTAGGTGTGCCGTAGGGCATAACACAGTGAAGCCTGTTAACCAGGTCAATCTGTTTATCAGGTGGGTTACTTGTATGGAGGAAATGGACTGTTAGAACTTGCCAGCAGTGCACTGCCCACTGGATGATGGGAAGGCCTGACTTTCAAGACACAACAGAGTGGGCCCACATGATGAACAACAGCCGGGACCTTGTGCAATCACATTGGCCTGTATCGGAAGAGTAGGATTCAAGATCCTACATTTGCCAGTGGCCATAGCAGGGCCACAAGGTGAAGGAAGGCAGTGGTCCATCTTTCTGAGCCTAGTTGAAATTTGGACATTTACTCGATCAAGTTTTTGAATCCTACATTTGCCAGTGGCCATGGCAGTGCTATAAGGTGAAGGAAGACAGTGACCCATCTTTCCCCTCATTGAAAGCTGTCTATCTTTCTGAGCCTAGTTGAAATTTGGACATCTACTCGATCTAGTTTTAAAACCCTAGTGTTGCAGCCCCATTCAAATACTGGAATCGCTTTTTGTGTATTTCGCAAAAATTTCAAACCCAGTTGTAAATGAAACAAGATTTTTTTTTTTTCCCTTATTTATTTATTTATTTTATTTTTTGGGTAGGGGTAGCAACCATTCAGGTTCAGGTAGTGCAACCCATTTTTTTAATAGGCCAAGAATTTCGGCCCTAACCTAACTCAGACCAACCTGACCCACTTGCAATTCATAAAGCCTGACCCTGATGAGACCCGACACGACCTGACCTGACCCATTTAATTATAATAGAGTCAGGCTCACCTAGCACAACCACACTAAGGTTTTCATAATGGAATATAGGGCTAAAGGTATGCCAGCCCTGCCTAATTAGTGGTTACATACAAACACGCGCATCATGTGTGTCTATACTTGCTGTCCGTTAACTTTTTTTGGGTTTTGGGCAGGGTTTTGTTGAACCAGGTCGTCTAGCCTAGCCCTTCGATAAACTTTGTGGTTGGGTTGGGTAGGATTCAACCTGAGCCTGACTCATTTAACTTAAACAAGCCAAGTTTTCTAACACAAGCCTGGAATTTGGCTTGGTCTGAACCTGCCTTTGAAACAGGTTGGGCTAGTTGAGCCATGTACCAACCACTGACCCATTGCCACCCCTATTTTTGGGTGTTTTGAACTCGTGCAAACGCACTAGTGTTGTTAGTTTTCTCCATGTGTACGGGAAAATAGCTGTTTCTGGATTGTTTCAAGACTCGGATGAGTCCAACATGACTTGTTCGAGTCAACTCTGGTTTGGTGGTACCCGATCCGGTTTGATACCACGAATCTGAGTCCATGGGTCTTAAAACCATTGTTTATGGTGATTATGCATCTGCCATCCTTCTTTCATTAGATTAAAATTTCCACCTTTTTTTTTTTTTTACACACACATACACACCCCCACACACTCACGCCACATGCGCACACACGCACACCGTGGGATTTCACCACCATGGGTACTCGAACCCTTGACCCGGTGTTGAAACTCCAAGGAGTCTACCACCCGGGTAAGAGTAAGGACCCTTGCTGATTGAAATTTCCACCTTGCTGATTGATTGTTCTTGGGAATTTCGGTTCAAGCAGATACTTGATTCGACTGAGAGGGCTGTGGAACATAGCTTGGCGAGCACTGGGCATGCGAACACACGCGCCATGGAGATTTATTCTGAGAGTTTCAAGACCACGTGCTTCACATGGCTCATAATCTTCATCATGACTTGTGTCTTCATTATGGTTGTTCTTCTCATCCGTGTGACTTGATGGGCCTCCGATCCCATGCCATAAGACCATTTCCCATTTCTCCAAAGCTCTGCAAAAAGGGAACTGCTTGGTCTTGTTTTCTCAAATCTATGCATGTTATGTAAATTTTATAACGCATACATGGGTGCAGTGGAGTGAAAAATTAGTGTCCCACCAACCGCATTGGTGGAATCATGATTTTGAATTCATTTTCTGATCTATTTCTCAAGTACAAACATTATTTAAAATATTGATATTGGGCCCCAATCGGCCTTTGCCATTACCAATACCATATGGCCCATAGTTCTAAAACTCAGACTCATCTCGGAACTCTACCGAGTGAAGTCGAGTTGGTTAGATTTCGAGCTGAATTGCTGGGAAATGTGGTACAATTTTCTAAAACTTGGTGACTCGACTGAAAACTCACCCAAGGCAACTTTACTTGATGAAGAATCTAGCCAAGATGACTCGGGTGAGTTTTGGGTCGAGTCAACTCAGTGCAACACGACATGAGTTGACTGAGTCACTCGCCCAGTCAACTGCTGTTTCTGTCTTTGTTAAAGAAAATTGCAGGGGAAATTGAACCCCATCCTACTACTATAAATTGAGTTGCGGTTACACCAGTAGGTTGGTTATTTTTATTATCTATATAAAAAGTCGATATTGATCATCAAAATATATTTTATATTTTGTAATTATTAAGATATGAGTTGAGTCAAACAAAGAGTCGGTGGAGTCTTTCGACCTGACCTGACCCAGTTGGAATTGGAAGAGTAGTCAGTCGACTCAAACTGAATGTGAGTCAATAGTGTCATCGTTAATAATAAAATGCAAAAGCGGAAATGGAATGAAGGAATCAAAACCACTTAACCAATACATTTATGCGTGTGGCTGCATTAGTCATTAGTATTACTTGTAACTTTGGCTGATTGATGCCATTCATTGGGTAGCATCTCACTCCCTAGATTGCCCACCATTGACTTGTTGAGAATGTGGAGCCACATCTAGGCCGCCTTTGATCGGTCGTAGGACGTTTTCGACCGGTCGTAGGGGCCTGTTTGACCGGTCGTGAACCGATTCGACTTAAAAGTCTAGTGTGCTGTTTTTTTTTGGTGTCCAGGTTTTAGGACTGGTCGAAGAGATTCTAGGACTGGTCGAAGGGGTCCTTTGACTGGTCGTAGCTCTCATTTGACCAGTTGAAGGTTACACAAATTCGTTTTCGAATCTAATGCGGACTGCGGATTTTGGTGTCGCCTTTCGTAAGGGTGCGGAAGGGAAGTTACCTAAACTATAAATAGGGATTCCTAGGGCTTTTCTAGTGTATTATGAATATTGAGAAATAATTCTAAAAGTGTGGGCTAAGAATTTTTTATGTACTTCCAAGGGAGATGTTAGTATTTTGCCTTGTAATCTTTGTTTTTCTTCATAGTGAAAATTTGCATCCATAGTTTTTTACTCTAGTTTGAGATTTTTTCACGTATATTTTGTCTTGTGGTTTGTTTAGATTGTTTTGATCTGTTTCTAGCTTATATTTCTTCCTGTTTATCATTTGTAGATGAGGCCTAAGATTGGATCTCGGCTCACTACGTTGTTGGCGTGCTGCGTAGCAACTGGTATCAGAGTTATTGGTTTAGTTCTATTGAGAGCGATGGCGGAAGATAAAAAAACTAGAATTGAGAAGTTTGATGGTTCAAACTTTGCCTTCTAGAAGATGCAGATGGAAGATTATCTGTATCAGAAGGACCTCTATATTCCTCTAGAAGGAAAAGAGAAGAAACCAGAAAAGATGACAGATGATGAATGGTTTTTACTGGATAGGAAGGCTTTAAGAACGATTCAACTCTCTTTGACTAAGAGCGTCGCCTTCAACATATCCAAGATGAAAACAATAAAAGAATTAATGGAAGCCCTAGCCACCATATATGAAAAATTCTCAGCATCAAACAAGGTTCATCTTATGAAACAACTATTCAACATGAAGATGTCAGATGGTGGGAGCATGACTGAACATCCAAACGAGTTCAATACAGTCACGAGCCAGTTGGAATCCGTTGGCATCGTTTTTGACGATGAGGTCAGGGCGCTATTGATCTTATCCAGTCTGCCAGACAGTTGGAATGGTTTGGTGATCGCTGTGAGCAATTCTTTAGGGTCGACAAAGCTAAAATTTGATGATGTGACCGGTCTAATTCTCAGCGAAGTATCTAGAAGGAAGGCACCAGGAGTTTCAGGGGATTCAAGAAATGCTCTAAACATTAAATGAAGAGGAAGATCGCTGAACAAAGGAGGCAATAAACACGGTCGTTCTAAGTCGAGGAAGAAGTCCAAGGGACCGAAAGACAAAGACAAGTGTTGGCATTGCGGTAAGAAGGGGCACATGAAACGTGATTGCAGGGCACTTAACAAACAAGATGGAACCTCTCAAGGCGGGAAGGATTCAGTGAATCTGTCTGAGGTGAGCGACACAGAGGCGTTGATCTTGTCTCTTGGTACGAGGAATGAGTCTTGGGTTATAGACTCCAGTGCTTCGTTTCATGTCACTTCATGTAAGAAAGTTCTGCGTGATTATGTGTCAGGTGACTTTGGGAGAGTCTACCTGGGTGATGATGAGCCGTGCAGTATTGTTGGAAAGGGAGATGTTCAGGTCAATCAGAAAGACGGAACGATTTTGAAACTGAAGGATGTCAGACATGTACCGAGTTTGAGAATGAATCTGATCTCAATGGGGCAGTTGGCCGACACCGGTTATGTGACGACATTTACCAGTGATTCCTGAAAGATCACAAAAGGTGCCTTGGTGATATCTAGAAGCAAAAAGGAAAGTACTTTATACGTGACTTTAGGATCGTATAGTTCACTTGCAGTCGCATCAACTGGAGTGAATGGGCAGTTATAGCATCAGAGGTTGGGACATATGAGTGAGAAAGGAATGAAAGTGTTGTTGTCAAAAAGGAAGCTACCAGGGCTGAAGTCTCTTGACTTAAAATTCTGCGAGGACTGCGTATATGGCAAGCAGAAGAGGGTAAGCTTCAAGAAGACAGGACGCGCTCCAAAGACGCATCTATTGGAGCTTTGTACACACTGATGTGTGGGGACTGGCACAGGTATCATCTCTTGGTGGCTCACGTTATTTTGTTTCCTTTATTGATGATGCTAGTAGAAAATTGTGGATTTATTTCTTAAAGCATAAATCTGATGTATTTGATGCGTTTAAGAAGTGAAAAGTTATGGTAGAAAACGAGACAAGTAAAACAGTAGTGTCTCAGATCTGATAATGGGAGAGAGTATTGTGATAAGAGGTTTGAGAAGTATTGTGCAGCAAGTAGAATCAAACATCAGAAAATGATTCTAGGGATACCGCAACAGAATGGTGTGGCTGAGCGCATTAACAGGACCATCCTTGAGCGCGCCAGGAGCATGAGGTTACATGCAGGGTTGCCCAAGATCTTTTGGGCAGATGCTATGAATACTGCCGTATATTTTATCAATAGAAGTCTCTCAGCACCATTAGATGGTGGGCTACCAGAAGAAACGTGGACTGGGAAAGAAGTGAACCTTACACATCTCGGAGTGTTCGGTTGCACTTCATATGTTCACATTGATGTAGAGCATTGAAACAAGCTGGATGCGAAGTCCAGGAGGTGCACGTTTATAGGCTACGGGCAGCATGATTTTGATTATAGGTTTTGGGATGCAGAAAACAGAAAAATCATCAGAAGCAAGGACGTAGTCTTCAACGAATAAGTGATGCATAAGGACAGTGTGCAGGAAAATGAGGCCGAGGAAAAGGAATTCGTAGAGTTGGAAGAATTACTGGACATGAGTGTTACAGTGCCACAGGATGATCATGCATAAGAGCATTATGAGGCAGAGCTACAGACACCGGTTGTGAGGAGGTCTACTCGGGAGAGGAGACCCACGGTTCGATACTCACCCTCCTTACATTATCTACTACTGACAGATAATGGTGAACCAGAGTGTTTTGAAGAAGCATTACAGTCAGATACACGGGTTAAATGGGAGTAAGCCATGGATGATGAGATGGACTCTATTGAGTCTAATCGTACATGGGAGCTAGTCACTCTACCCAATGGTAAGAAAGCTCTTCATAACAAGTGGATTTACAGACTGAAGGAGGAGCACAATGGTTCGAAACGGTACAAGGCTAGATTAGTTGTGAAAGGGTTTCAACAAAAGGCAGGTATCGATTTCACTGAAATATTTTCACCGGTAGTAAAAATGTCTACGATTCGTATGGTCTTGAGTATAGTGGCTACAGAGAACTTACATCTAGAGCAGCTAGATGTTAAGACAGTCTTTCTTCATGGGGACCTTGAAGAAGAAATATATATATATATGCATCAGCCGACAGGATACGTGGCATCAGGTAATGAGAATAAGGTGCGCAGATTGAGGAAGAGTTTATATGGCCTAAAGCAAGCCCGAGGCAGTGGTACAAGAAGTTCGATAGTTTCATGTCGAAAAACAGTTTTAGGAGATGTCATGTAGACCACTGTTGTTACTTGAAGAAGTTTGATGCGTCGTACATCATTCTTCTTCTGTACGTTGATGATATGCTTGTGGCCAGTTCAAGCATGAAGGACATCTCAGATCTCAAAAGACAACTGTTAAGAGAATTTTCCATGAAGGATTTAGGAGCTGCAAAATAAATCCTAGGCATGAGGATAAAGCGTGACAGGGAAAACAAGAAACTGATTTTGTCACAGGCAGAGTACATAACCAAGGTACTTGATCGATTCAATATGGGAGGTGCTAAGCCGGTTAGCACTTCATTAGTCAATCACTTCAAGCTATCTAAGGAACAAGGGGCAAAGACGTAGGAGGAACGAGACTACATGGCCAAAGTCCCATACGCGTCAGATATTGGGAGTCTCATGTATGCTATGGTGAGCACGAGGCCAGACATTGCTCAAGCAATGAGAGTTGTTAGCAGGTGCATGAACAATCCCGGGAAGGAACATTAAGAAGCTGTGAAGTGGATCCTCAGATACCTGGTGGGTACTAAGGATGTAGGGCTGTGTTATGGTGGATCGAAAATCAAGCTACAAAGCTACGTGGATTCAGATTTGACAGGAGATATCGACAGTAGAAGAAGCACTACAGGTTATGTCTTTACTCTGGGCAGTCCTGCAGTCAGTTGGGTCTCTTAGTTACAGAAGATAGTATCGATCAGTACGACAGAAGCAGAATATGTTGCGGCTACAGAAGCATGCAAAGAGATAGTGTGGATGCAAGGTTTTATGGAAGAGTTGGATAAGAAGCAAGTAGATGGTAAGCTGTACAGTGACAGTCAGAGTGCAATACACTTGGCTAAGAATTCAGCCTTTCATTCAAGGACCAAGCATATTGCCATCAGATATCACTTCATACGTTCATTATTGGAAGATGGATCGATTGTTTTGGAGAAGATTCATACAAGTGAGAATCCTACAGATATGTTGACCAAAATGGTCACAAGGGAGAAACTGAAGCTCTGTTCAGCTTTGATTGGTCTTCAGGCCTGAAGACGGGGAGGTGGTGCACTCCGAATAGAGAAGACGAAGTTTTGGCAATGTGTCTCCAAGTGGGAGATTGTTGAGAATGTGGAGCCACATCTAGGCTGTCTTCGACCGGTCGTAGGGGTCTGTTCGACCGGTCGTGGACCGGTTCGACTCAAAGTCCAGTGTGCTTTTTTTTTTTCTGTCCAGGTTCTAGGACTGGTCGAAGGGATTCTACGACTAGTCGAAGGGGTCCTTCGACTGGTCATAGCTCTCCTTCGACCAGTCGAAGGTTACGCAGATTCGTTTCCGAATCTGATGCGGACTGCGGATTTTGGTGTCGCCTTTCATAAGGGTGCGGAAGGAAAGTTACCTAAACTATAAATAGGGATTCCTAGGACTTTTCTAGTGTATTAGGAATATTGAGAAATAATTCTAAAGGTGTGGGCTAAGGGTTTTTTATGTGCTTCCAAGGAAGAGGTTAGTATTTTGCCTTGTAATCTTTATTTTTCTTCATAGTAGAAGTTTGCATCCGTAGTTTTTTACCCTAGTTTGAGGTTTTTTCACGTATATCTTGTCTTGTGGTTTGTTTAAAATTGTTTTGATCTGTTTCTAGTTTATATTTCTTCCTATTTATCATTTGTGGGTGAGGCATGAGATTGGATTTCGGCTCACTGCGTTGTTGACATGCTACACAATATGACTAACTTGGAAGAACTAAGGCCTGCCCGATTGCATACTCACATCACCAGCAGCCACATCACTACTATACGGGTGCTCCTCTGTCGGCCCCACCATGATGCATGTGTTTTTATGAATGCCATTCATCCATTTCTCAACTCATTTTCAGGCATGAGCCCCCAAAATGGGGCAAATCTCAGGTGGACTCCACCATTATAACTAGTGGTGATTAGAACTGTACATGAGCAGAGTTAGCTCAGTTACTCAGCTTGACTCGACGCGGAATTACTCGACTCGACTCTGCTCGAAATGAGTTTGAGTTGAGCATGAGCTGATTTTTAGTGTTCGAATTGAGTTTGAGCTGAGCATGAGCTTGACCCTGCTCAACTCGGTTCGACTTGATTACCACTTGGAATCGACTCGACTTGTACTTGAATCGGTACCCGTACTTGACTCGTAGACAAGGACTGCAGGCCATAACGTTTGCTGTTAGTAAGAAAATAGCATTTTCATTATATTCTTAACATCCAGGGTTAAATTCGCTACTAGCGCACCTTATTAGGTGAGAGAGAGAAGCTCATTTCACAAAGAAATGTTGATAGTGAAAAAACGCATTGTAGCTGATTGGCCGCGTTACCTGCGTACATTAGAAGAGAACCTCACTGTAAAGAAAAAACAATTCTCCGATTTGGTTTTCTATCTTTTAATTGATTCCTGCGAGAATAGAATCAGGGTGTGCAAGCTAGCAAAATGATGGCAGGAATGCTACCCGGAGTGGAGGTAGCCCGAAAGAGAAGGATCCACCATCACCATCTTGACAACACGTGCGTGCCTTCTTTCCAGTGTTCTTGTATCGCACCATCGACAGTGACAGCCATGGACGATACTACTCAAAACTCGGACTCGGCTCGGCTTGATATCAGCTCGAACTCAGATGAGCCGAGCACGAGTTGGGCATCCGAGCCCAAAGCCCAAGCCGAGTCGAGCACGAGCTAGGCATCCGAGCTCAAAGCCCAAGCCGAGCCGAGTACGAGCTGGAACTCGGGTAGTGCGAGCCACATGAGCTGGGCAATGCTCGGCTCAGCTCAACTCATGTACAGCTCTAGTGGTGATTGAACGCCTATTATTAAAAACTTGTTTGGAGCCACAAAAGTTTTGGATCAGGCTGATATTTGTGTTTTCCCTTCATCCAGGCCTTTGTGATGACAGATAACCATTACATTAGCCCTAGGAAGTTTTTAATGGTGGGTGTTCAATCACCACTGTTTTCCTGTGGTGTGGTCCACCTGAGTTTTGGATCCGCCTCATTTTGGGCTCATGCCGTAAAATAATGATCCAATATAGAAGGGTGGCATGGATAAAAATAAAAAAATACATCATGGTGGGCCCATAGAGAACTGTCTAATAGCCACGTGGGTACTGGCAATATCAGTATGCAATCTGCGTTATGTGAGCATAGCACATGGTGGCATGAGGTGGACCCCACAGTAGACTAATTTTGGGGAATCCATTTATCCTGGAGCTGAATGGCCTATGCACGTCACGGTGGACTCTGCATTTTTAATGGTTGGACTTGCATCCTTTAATTGTTTTACGTGGAATGGCCCACGTGTACAAACGGACGCAGATTGCCCAGGCAAAAGCAATGAAATCTTGTTGGGACATGGGCCTAAAAAAGAAGAAAATCACAAACTCAAGTAAGCCACAGTAGTATTGGATCAAGTCAATATTCCTGTGATTTGGGTTCATCCTAGTAGAAATGAGCTTATGAATGGCATGGATGGCATATAACTAGACCCAAGGCGGTTTCAACAGTAGTCATCTGACTAAACTCCCTGCTATCTTTTACTTTGTCTTGTTGCGCGGTTCACCGGAATTACATACGACCTGTCTCATTCTTAGGCACGTCCTGTCATGATCGGGAAAAAAAAGAAATGAATGGATAGGATGAATTTCTCACAAACAAACATCAGTGGCCAAAAATCACTACTGACAAAGATTGCATCATGCAGGGATGATTTGTTATCCACGTCGTCCATCCATATTGACGTATCATAGGTAGATCCAAGGCTAAGGTGGGAATTGAACGCCCCACCATTAAAAACTTTATGAGAGCCAGAGAAGTTTCGATTTAAGTTAATATTTATGTTATCGAGGTGACCTTGGAGCAGGTTGGATGGCAAATAAACATAATTAAGAAGGTTTCAGTGGTGAGAGTTTGGCTTAGTGACCCTGTCACTAAATCAATGGCCAGTAGTCACTGCTATATGGGCACCATCATGTTTGGCTTAGTGACCCTGCCACTAGCCAATGGCCAGTAGTCACTGCTATATGTATTTTGGATCATACTGATATTTATATTTTTAATTTCATCTAGGCATACATGACTCAACCAACAGGTTGGACGTCTGATAAACATTACATTACAATGGGCTTGTGTCCCAAGAGGTTTTTAATTGTGAACGTTCAATCACTACTGTTTTCCAGTGGTGTGGTCCTCCTGAGATTTAAATCGAACTGGAAAATTGGAAGGACGGCAATGATAAAAACACATAATCATGGTGAGGTCCACATAGCATGGATCACTGCCAACTGGCTAGTTGCAGCATCACTAACCAAACGGCGACCCTTCTTATGGCGTTGGATGCTTCAGTTTTGGATGTGGCCGGCGTCATTATCATCCTGCTTCTTGTGGTGTCGTACACTTCACCTTCGGAAAAAAATGGAAAGCCGCATAATATATTGGAACGGACCCAAAAAACCTCACTCGAACTCTGTTCATCGCATTGATGTGTGTTGTATATCCTCACTAGTATTAAACAATTGTGCGGCTCAATTCTAACCAAACAACTTTGGCCCCAAGTGCTGATATATACAGATACAATGCCTATGATTATATATGATCAAAATATGAGCAGGTTGGTCACCTATTCCAATCACTTGCAAATTGTTTTAGATTGCTATCATATGATAGTAAGAGCAAGATCGGTTGTACTTTGCTTTCCATTCGAAAGAATTTTTAACTAATCAATAATGATTAATTAAAAGTAAAATACTTACAATGTGTCAAGACACAACTACAAGAAACCTCTCTAAATAAAGAATTGCTTTGTATTGAGAATGGATATAGTCAAACATACAAGCGTAGACTTTGATTACAACTAATTGATTACAACTACCTCTAAGAAAGAGCTAAGCTATGATAAGGAAAGATAAATTGTAAAATAATTGAAAGATAATTTGATTGATTTGTTGGATTGGTATGAGATGTCTTGTTCTGTTGATTTCTTCTACTATTTATAAATATTTGTTGTAGCTTCTCTTCAAACGTTTCATCTTCTTTACTTCATCAGTTATGATAGTTGAATCATTGTCACGTTGGCCTTCTAGATCCTTGTCTCTTCATATTCATTTAATCCTTCTTTTCCACTTAACTGCTTTCCACCTGTTTCTCAGCTGCACCCCTATTTCTTCTTAACTGCTTTACCCATCTTGGGCTTCTTGGCTGTGCCCCATGCTATATATTTCTTATGACATGACACGTATACTTCTTCAATTGGATCTCCTAGGAATAGTCAGAAATATGATACGACATTGTCTCCCATGTTGCATCATCTTTGGTTGAAAATGTAAAAGCGACATTGGTTCGTTGTTTCATAAAATAAATGCGACTACTAGACTAGGTAAAAATATAAAATTCGACCATCTTGATCGACTCAGCCATCTCAATTGAAAAATATTAAATTTTGCCATCTTAGTAAAAAATCATCAAATTCAGCCTTCTTAATTGAAAAATATTAAATTCGATCATCTTGTTCAAACTTGGCCACCTTGGTTGAAAAAGCATCAAATTCGACCGTCTTAGTTGAACTCAGCCATCTTGGTTGAAAAGTATTAAATTCAACCATTTTGGTCGAGTTTGGCCATCATGGTCGAAAAATGTCAAAGTTAGTCGCAATAATGGACACTGTTGAGCAATCTATTTCAGATAAAGGCTTATGGTAGATCGGGATATTAGTACGGTCGAGAATTTAACCTACTACTTCTTGAACCAATTGTATAATTTGACCACAATCTAGATTGACTAACCTAGTTTTATCTTCCATGATATGATGGATTCCTAGGAAAGGGCTACCCCTCAGGTATACCTTGATTTTTTCCTTCAGAAATAACTTTCTTGACCTCCCGTTCAGATTGCCTAAACTTAACAAGCATCAGAACTTTCCTTATCTCCTAGAATGGAGCCGGATGAATATTATGTTGTGGAAAAGGTAGTTGCAATGCTGGCACAAGATTTCTGATATAACTAATATTAATAGTTAGTTAAAGCACATTTTGTGAAGGCACGGTAGATGCTCTTTCAGAAAACATCCTATTCAAACTTTCGTCCCAAGTCTTCATCCATTTATTGAAGGTTTCAACTTAAATTTGCGACTGCTTGGTCTGAACTCATAACTGCTCTGTAATATGCTGATTCGTCATTTGCATATTGTGTAACCTAGCTATCATTATCTCAAGAGGATCAGTCCAAGATAAAAATGTCCTATTTGAGTTTGAAGGACTACGTGTTGGGTTCGACAATAAATTAGGTGCTAGTTGTACTTGCAATTCATCCTCAACTAATAAAGGTTCATGATTGGTATAAGCAATGTACCCACCTCTTTGACTTATGTTTTGCAATATAATGATAATCGAATAAATAAATTAGCTCTCTCTCTGACAGCCAAATAGTTTGTCTCATCGGGTGTGCTAAAACTTGTTGGACACTTGATTTGGTTTCAATCATGTATGGTGAGTGCATGCATGCCAGAACTAAGAATTACAACTACTCCTAAGGAAAAGTTAAGATATGATAAGAAAAGATAAATTATACAGTAATTGAAAGATAATTTGATTGATTTGTTAGATTAGTATGAGACATCTTGCTCTGCTAATTTCCTCTAATATTTATCGATTTATACCATGACTTCTCTTAAAATGTTTCATCTTCTTTACTTTGTTAGTTATGATAGTTGAATCATTGCCACATTAGCCTCCTAGATCTTTCTGTTTGTTCGTCACCAACCATTCTTTTCCACTCACTTGCTTCCACCTTCTCAACTACACCCATCTTTCTGCATCTTATATTTTCCCTGTCATAACATGTCCTTTCTCAACTGATTCTGCGAGGAACAGTAAAAACAGTTTGAAGGCATGTCTAAAAGCTTTTAGGAGGCCACAAAGGTTTGAATCAAGCTGATATGTATATTTTCATTTCATCCAGGTCCTGTAAATAAATATTACCATCAGTATTAAGAAGATTTTAATGGTAGGAGTTTAATAACCAATATTTTATGTGGTTAACGTGGGATTTGGATGTGCTTCTTGGCTCGTGGACCACGCTATAGAATGAGTTGAAAAGGCATGACAGTAAGGCGTTTATAAGCAACACATACACCTAGGTGTGCCCAAATCAGGAATACACCACATGTAGTGTTACCCGGGTAAAACCTAAAGCGCTCCGTCGTGGAAGACCCGTACCGGTAAATAACAGCTATTACGCGGGTACCCGAAAAAACAGCCGAGAATGAGAGCCAGAGACATGGCCATGGTGGTTCTCCATTCTTTAAACGTGCGCACCTTCTAGAAGGTTTATCCTGCGCACCCTTGGTAACCCTACCCATACTCTAAATCCCAAAACAGCCTCGTATCCCTATCAGAGACAGAGACCTCGTGAACGTCATTTTTCAGGATAAGATCCCCCTATTTTTAAATAAATTAACCAAAAAAATCAACACCCTCTCCATCATTCTTTTTTTCTTTTTCTTTTTCTTTTTTTTTTTCCTCCTGTATGCATAGAGATTCAAAGGGAATTGGAAAAGAATCCATTAAAAATTAAAAAAATAAATCCATCCCGTTTATTTGTTTATTTATTGAGTTTCAGGAATTGGGTCGTTTTTAATTTTGCTTGTTTCATCTTTCCTCAGCTACAAACAATATCTCTGTTTGGGTGGTGATAGCGATTTGAGAATCCATCAGCTCTTTGATTTGGATCCATTTCTATTGATCGATTGATCGACGCATTTGTTGATGGATTATGCTTGAGGTTAGTCTCTTTCAATTATGGTGAAATCTTTTTCTTTTTTTTTTTTTTTCCTTGAAGAATTTGTAGGTGGATTTATGAATCTTATCTTGAAATTTAAGAGGCGGATTTGCGAAAGTCTTATTTCTCCAGACTTTTCCTTAGCTCGTGGTGGTGTTAGGTTTCTATTCTTGAAATGGGATTTTTTGTTTTTAATTTCCCTTTTCTTTGATTCTTGTTTGTTCCTTTGAATTGGGTTGCTTTTTTAAAAAAAAATTAAAAATAAAATTTTTTATAATCTTTGATAGTCCAGGAAATATGGAAAGAGAAAAGGAAGGGTTTGTGCAGCTTCAGCCCTCTTTCGTCTGGGCTGTTTTCTTTCCCTTCATTTGTGGGTTTTGTTCTCTTTCTGTCTCTCTTCTTTATTTCTTTTCCTTTTTGGGTTTTCTCTTTTTGTCTTTGTTCTTTATTTCTGTTAACCTCTTCTTCGTATATTTGGCTTTGATTGTCTGTTTCCTCTTCTTACGGAGTTTGTTTTGTTTTGGTTTTTTCCTGATAAGAATATGTTTTCCTAATGTTTCTATATTCTATTTATTTTTCAGGATTCTCAACTCCATACTCTTCTGGGCTCTTATTCCCATTTGATTTTAAGTTGTATGGTGTTTTTCAATTCATCATCTGTATTGATGTAAGAAGATTTCAGTCAAGAGGACTTGACTCCAACTATGGAGTGTTATGATCCTGCGAGTGTCGATGAATCGGCCGATCCTAGCCGGAAGATTGTTTGGCACTCTAATTACCAACCCAAGTTATCACCTTGGTTCGATCTGAGGGTTTTCTATGTGAGACTTAGCAATTGTGAGGTCGACGAATTCACCCCAGAGTATCTCACTCTCAATCATATCCCTCTTAGCCCTGACACCCTCCTTGAAGTGAATGGAACAAGAAGCAGCATGTACTCTGAAGGTGTTTCTTCGCTGCTAAGAAGGGATAGGGTCGATAAGAAATCTGAAGAAGCCACATTCGTGAGCACAGATAATATAAGGATGACAGGGAGTGTGAAATTTGAGGTCTATGATAGAGATGATCTGTTGCTCTCGGGAGTCTTGGAGATGTCTAACAGTAACGGTTTCACCGGGGAGTCGAAAAACCACTGCAAGCAGTGGACCATGAATTGCCAATCAGAGGTGACCGCTGGCACAGGCTTCCCGAGGGGAAAACAGTATATGGGTTCTGAATCTCTACCACCGACTGTGGAGGTTTACATTGCGGGTTGTTTCTCGGGTACTCCTATCATCTTGACCAAGACTCTTCAGCTCAGTTTTCGGAAGAAGCACACAAGGAGGGGTATGTTGGATTCGATTCCGGAGTATGAGACGACTGAAAGCAAGACAGAGGTACCATCTGAGCTTGCTTTGCAGGTACTTGGTAACAATCTTCATTTTAAATTATTATTTTTAATCTATTTGAAATTTGAAGGTTTTTTTTAAGACATCCATAGTGCATTCCACTATATTAATTTTCTCATCTTGGTCTGCACTGGGTTGTGAATTCCTCAGTTTGCTGAGTGCAGTGTGGTTGGGTTGTGAATTCCTCAGTTTGCTGAGTGCAGTGTGGTTGGGTTGTGAATTCCTCAGTTTGCTGAGTGCAGTGTGGTTTATCTGCCACTTTCGTTCTGTATTTACCATGCATTGACATTCTCTGTAGGGCAGCCCAAATGTTTCCTTATCTTTGGACAAGCTTATGTTTATTAAAGAAAATCAATTTCTTGTTGTGCATTAGATGCTCTGCTAGACTGGCAGTGGAATCTTATGTTTCTTGGATAGGAGCATGGGCATTTGGCAGTGGCACATATTTCAAGGAGATGGAATATAATATTATTTTCTATGAATTGGTTCCTATGTTTCTACCAGAGAGGAATTATATTTCCTTGATTGGCAATATGTAGAGTATACTCTCCTTTTCAGTTTGCATGAGTGGGGCCCATGTTTTAGTGATCCATACCATTGGTCTGATGCAGAACACTGAGGTTGGACCATGCCCTAAAGGATCTCTGAGATAGGTAGATCCAGCCACCAATCTTGGGCCCTTTTCACTTGAATGTGCACTGTTTCTGTATTTCTCTTTGCAGGCCACAAATTGAGAGTTTAGGATGGTCAGGTTGAGAAGTTTTTGGCGCATGATCCATCTGTCTTGGGTCCCAACAGGCCAATTATACAAACTGAAACTTGGGTATAATGCCTCTCCACTAGAAGCTGCATGGCGTCTTACCTAGTGCTTCACTTTTTGGGTTCATAGCCTCCTCAGAGCCAATGTATCTAGATTTCAGCAGGAAAAATAATCACAAAAAATGCAATTCCCAAAAAGAGAAAAAAAGAAGATAAGCTGAGGTAATAACATCTGTTACCTTTTGATGGAGTTTGAGGGTGCTTAACTCTCATAAGAGGAATTATACAATTCTCAGGGAAAATGTTTATACAGTTTCAGGCTTTCAGGTTGTACAAGTGGGGCTCATGGTTTCTGTCATCCAAACAATCAACATCATGAGTGCCATTGTGAATTGGCCCATGCACGAAAATCAACTAGATGGAAAATTCCTGACTCTGCAATTGGTGGCTCAACATATAGACAGCTAGGAAGGAAATATAGCAACAATTCACATTCAACTGAATAAGGCTAACTATTCTACAGCTAGGATCTTCCAATCTTGGGATTTTTGGCAAATGGGCCATCCAGTGTGATATCCCTCATACCAACAGTTTGGATCTTCGAGACATGGTCCTGGTTCTATAAACTGGAAATCTGAATGGGCTGTATTTTTAATTCTTATATTTATGGCATACAGATAAATTCCTATCCGCTGATGTCACTCAGGCTGCAAACTGTTGACCTTATCCTTCAATATTTCCATGCAACTTATGATTTGAAATCTTAGTCATTAGTACTTGTATCTTGCCACATGGATTAATTTTGAGCCTCTTGCATCAACTTTAGCTGCTACTGGTTTCCTTGTGTATCTATATTAGACATATTAGCATTGAAATTAACTTGTCTTAGGACATTTTTCTGGCTGCCAGTCCAGATGGTATTGTCAATGCCTCATCTCAGATATTCTTTTTATCAGCTTTGGATCAATTTGCCTTTATTTTGAATTGCCTCTTCTATGGCACTGCATTCCCCATTTCCTCTCAATGCCCTCATCAGTACTTTCACCAGACAGTATCCTTCATAAAATAATAATAATAATAATAATAAAAGGACTTTCACCAGACAGTGAATTGAAGATCGTTGAGGATCGAAGGAAGTTGGTTGAAGATCAACGGTCGAAAGAGGCTGATTGTCGTTGGGCACTGGGTTGCCGTTGGGCACTGGATCGCTGGGGCACATGGTTTTTATTATCAGGCCAGTAATTAGAGTTTTACACAAACACTCCTTTTTGTTGTTCATCTCCTTGTATCAGGATATTGCTATATGTATATCCGAATAGAATACTTTCTCATTGAGGTTTTATGCCCATTGCCACCAGAGAAACTGGCCTCTATTCGTCTGTTCTCCCGCACAACCAGTTGGTGCTGGAGACTCATTCAGCTACCTATTAGCGGAGAAATAAGAGGTCCATGTGGCAACACTTGCGTGCACACACACATGCCAACATGAATATCGTTTTCTTCATTTTGATACTGATGATAACCTGTTCATTGTTGATATTGCTGCATTGAATCAGCTCGTGACATCTTTTGCCTTCTCCTTTGCTTCATTCAATAGAAGTTTGTTTTTTTTTACTTACCCACATTGTGTCCTACTCAAGCCCGTCCTCTTCAAATGGGACCCCTTCTATGTAGTGCATTCCCCATTGCCTCTCAGTAGAACCTTCATCAAGCAGATGAATATTGTTTTCTTCATGTTGCCACTCATGATAACCTGTTCATGATTGATTTTTTCTGCATTGATCAGCTCTTGGTATCTTTTGTCTCCTCCTTGGCTTCCTCCAATTGAAGTTTTTTTTTTTTTCACATTGTGTCCCTACTAGAGGCAATCCTCTTCAAGTGGTTCTCCAGCCATGCTCATATCTTAATCCATTTTGACTTGTTGATTTATTCCCTAAGGCCTTGTTTGGATGTCACCCTCAAACGATTTCTTTCATTCCATTTCATGAAACTACCAGAAGACAGTTGTACAAGGCCTTTTTCAGATCACTCTTTTCTCATCAGAAAAAATGGCAATAGCCCAAGTGGTTCATACATTTGTGGGCAATCTGGTGAATTAAACACTCGGTTTTTCTCAACATATACTAATAATGGCAGGGAACACCTCATGAAAGGTTCAGAGACACTGGCGATTGCCACATTGGTATGTGTGCAGCAAGGTGTTGCAACACTGTCCAAGGAAACAGTTTTTTGCTTGTATCTTCTTTTAAATTTTTTATTTTTTTTAAAAAAAAAAAAAGATTTTCTGGGAAATGAGTGAAATCCTTCCTTTTAAGACATGGTCTTTTATTTCAGGCCAGGCAATCATATAAAATGAAGTTAGCTAGAGTGCACTCTTTCAAATGGGCCAGAGATGTGGTTGAGGGTTGACATCCAAATGGGCCCCAAGTAAACTAGATTCACAAAAATGCAAGGGGTCCTGTGGCTGGAATCATGTTTAGTTACCACTTGGAAATTAGTGGAACTGTTATGGATGGATTTACATGATTTTGGGATATGACAGGGTGATCAAAACTTGCAAGAGGCTAATCATTATTAGTTGAAGACTTGGAGTAGAGAATTCAGACATGTGTTCTCCGAAGTTCCTGATAAGCAGGATTCCTTTATGTGAATGTAAAGATAGTGAACCTGGGCTGTTACCTTGATGCACACAAATTTTCTCTTCATAGAGTTTGTCGTGAGAAGTCTTTCATAAAGACACATACAATGCTTGGGCCAAAAGTTTGCAGAGTACCTTTTGGATTTTCATTTTGTACAAGTGGACCCATGGTTCAAGGATTCAAACGGTTGATATTATGTGCCCATCTGTAGATGGTACTAATGTTCTGAATAGTGAATAGCGTGTAGCATAGTTTTTACCCCTTTGAGGCGTGAGTCCTAAGCTACATAACGTGTAGCGTAAGTTATATGCTACTTTATATTTTTATTCAAGGTTGCACTTGGTTGCACCAATTTCATGATATTCACTAAATTAGAATGATTAATAATATTTTTTCACAAAATTTCATGATGTTTGGTGCCAAGTGCAACCAAAGGCACTAAAAGTAATAGGAAAGGGTAATCATCGAGTATAAAGGTAAAGAAAGAACAATGAAACTGATTAATACTGTTACTTATTTTTACTAAAAGAATTGAGAAGATTAACTAATTTTTATTGAAAATAGAAAAAATGTAAGAAATCATTGTTGATTTTAATGTTGTACTGAATTTTTTTAAATATAAAAAAAGTGAGAAATCATTGTTGGTTTTAATGTTGTACTGAAAAAAAAAAAAAATTTAAAAAAATAATAAAGTAAGAAATCATTGTTGATTTTAATGTTGTCCTGAATAAATAAAAATAAAAAATAAAAGTAAGAAATCATTGTTGATTTTAATGTTGTACTGAAAAATAACTTGTAATGTGAGCTACGTAGCATGTAGTGTATGCAAATTATCATGTCTTCCTTTGCAGGTATGACCTCACATGCTTCAGAGCCAGATCAGCGTAAGGAGATCGAGCTACGTAATATCGAAAGGTCCAATGGGGTAGGTGGTTGGATTAGAGTTGGCCCTTCCAAAAGAGGTACTCTTAGAAGTAAGCTTACTCCCATCCACCCCTTGTGAAACTTACCAGCCCTATTCGTCAAAAACTTTCCAGAAGATCGTATGGACATCCATTTCCAGAGTGTTTGGAAGATTCGATGTTGTCAGGTAAGTAGTCATTCTGAGGGTTAAGGGTTCCTCTGTGATTAGAGGTTTCACTTTCATTCAGATGAACTCTGATGAGGAGTTGCTTCGGGTAGTGGAAGGTCTCAAAGGGAAGGTTTTTTATGGAAAGGAGATTAAGGTGAAAGTAGCTCATTTTGGCCCGAAGAATGGTCTTGTCAAGACTCGGAGGAATATTGTGGATGATCAGTTACAACAACCTTCATTGCGGTCTCATCCTAGGGTCCATTTCCTTTCACCTCCTCGAGTTCTTTCACTCCCCTGTTTCGCAGAGTATCATTACCTCTCAGGCTGTAAACATGTCCTTTTAAGGAAGCGCTTCTTTGTTATGTTCCCTCTGTTGCCCCGACATCCACATTTTCTTCGGGCCCCCTTTTTGTTACCTCATCCCAGGCAGTGTTTCAAGTATCGATACTATCGGCCGATATTATCGGTATCGCCCCACTACGAGACGATATAGGCGCGATAACCTCGGGAGATACCAAAAAATCGAAAATCCAGATATCGGCCGATATTATCGGCGATATCGCACGATTTATCGACGATATCACGCCATTTCTTCTCCATTATTGTCGGACATCAACGCACGGACAATCACAGGTGGATTGCAGGGGACTCACGGGTCCCACTGTAGCTAACCACCCCCACACACCATAAAAATTGAATCCGAGCAATGGAGAATAAAAAAAAAATGAATTAGAAAAAAAAGAGAAAGAAATCGGAGGGTACCTGGCTGTAGCGGTGATCGAAAGTGGCCATTCGACAGGTAAGTGCGATTTTCTTCCCATTTTCTTCGTATTCCCTCTTTCTCAGAGATTCCGACGAGGAATTAGGCCGGATCGACTCACCGTTCCTACTTCCGGAACGAGATTTGTGGGGAGGAGCTTGGTCGGACTGCGTGGATGGAGCCCTGTTTGGGTGAAAATGAAAGAGGGAAGATGAAGGGAAAAGGTGCACTTGAGCTCACGGCTCCGTCCCATGCTATCGAGCTATGTGGGCCCCACCGTGGTGTGTTTCAAAAATCTACCCCATCAGTCAGATGCACCATTCCATCGTGGACTCGGGTCTCAAAAATCAAGTCAATCCGTGACTTTTGTGGGCCACACCACATACAGAAGTGGAGAGGGGCCGTACACCATAAAACATTCATAATCATTTTTTGGGTCCCAACGAGATTTTTTTTTGCAAATCCAGCCCCTCCATGATGTGTGTCCCACTAGTATTATGGGCCATACCAAGTTTCAGCGGCATTCAAAACTAAGGTGGGCCCCACCAAGTGCTTTTATATGTTTTAACGATGTCTTCACATGATTTTAGATGGTATGGCCCACCTGAGTTCCGTTTACAGCTGATTTTTGGGATATCCCATAATTTAAAGGGGACCCATCAAATTCACGGTGTTGATGGTCGACACGCATCACGGTGGGCCCACAAAGCTCGACCTCACGATAAGCTTATCGTGAGCTCGAGCGCATAATACCTTTTCCCGAAGATGAAAACGGGCGGACGGGGAAATCGGGTTGCGTACTGAGTTACATACGCTCTTACCATACTGAGTAAACTCTGTAGGCCCCACTAGTTATCATCCAGTTCATCCACGCCGTCCATCTGTTTTTTCAGATCATTTTAGGGGTGGAGCCCAAAAACAAAGTATATCAAAGTCTCAAGTAGACCATACCAAAGGAAACAGTGAAAGTATTGATTTCTACCGTTGAAATATTTATACGGCCACAAATGATTTTTATTTGTCATCCAAACTGTTCATAATATCACAAAGACATGGATGAATGGAAAAAACAAATATCATCTTGATCTAAATCTTCTGTGGCCCCCAAGAACTTTTCAACGGTAGAATTCTATTCAAACTGTTTCAAGTGGTGTGGTCCACTTGAGCTTTGGATATGATTATTTTTTTCTTTTCAAAAGCCATGAAATTATACTTGAAAATAGATTGACGAATTTGATAAAGTTTTTGAAAGACACTGGCCCCACAGAGTTTACTCAATACACAGTATACAATCCGCTTCGGCGGATGGAAATGGGATTGCGTACTAGTTACTCAGTACGCTTTTTTCGTACCGAGTAAACTCATTTGTGGTCCACCTTGATTTTGTGAGGTTTATCCAATCCATCCATACGTTTTTTCACATAATTTTATACGTTGAACCTAAAATTGGAGCATATACAAAGCCCAAGTGAACCATACCACTGGAAACAGTGAGAATAGTGATTTCGACCGTTGAAATCTTTCTAGTGCCCAAAGTGATATTTATTTCTCATCCACCATGTTCATAAGATAAAAAACACTTGGATGAAGTGAAATAAAAAATATCAGCTTGATCTAAAACTTTGGTGGCCCCTAGAAATTTTCAATGGTAGACACTCATTTCACACTATTTCCAGTGGTGTGGTCTATTTGATTCTTGGATATAAATTTTTTTTGGTATATGGTACTCAAATTAACTTTTAAAATGGATGGACGGTGTGGATCAAATACATAAATCACAGTGGATCCCACAGAGCTTACTCAGTACGCTTTGCATACTAAGTTACTCAGAACGCAAATGCCGTCCTCGTCTACGGGTAAATGTTTTCCACCGTTGAAACCCTTCTTTGCTGATTTCTATGGTGGGGTCCACTCGAGCTCTGGATCTGAGCCATTTTTTGGCATATGCTATAAAATGATCTCTTCAAATGTATAAACAGTGTAGATGTCAAATAAATAGTACAGTGGGCCTTTGGAGGATTTTAGAGGTGGATATCCAATCATTATTGTTTTTCTTTGGTGTGGTCCACGTTCGATTTACATCCCTATTATTTATTGTAAAAATCCCTAAAATGATCCGTAGAAATAGATGAACGGAATGGATGAAACAAATACATTATGGTGGGGCCCACAAAGCACCGACCACGAGCCATGAGGCCGGTGTGAGGGGGAGTAGCCAATACGTCTCCGGATTGCCTACTGAGTTATTTAGTGCGCTTTTGAGTAAACTCAGTTGGGACCACTGTTAATGTATGTGGTTTATCCACACCGTCCATCCATTTTTACTCATAATTTTAGGGGTTGATACCAAAATTGAAGTGAATCCAAAGCTCAAGTGGACCATTACAAAGGAAATAGTGTGGAATAATGATTTCCACCGTTGAAACCTTCCTAGGGTCCAAATTTATTTTTATTTGTCATCCAACCTGTTCATAAGATCACAAAGACATGGACGAAGAGAAACCACAAACATCAGATTGATTAAAAACTTGTTTGGCCTCTAAAAAATTTTCAATGGTAGAGGTTCAATCAAACTGTTTCCTGTAGTGTGGTCCACTTGAGATTTTAATTTGCTTCATTTTTGGGTTATAGTCCTAAAATTATCTATTAACCATCATTGATATGTATATTTATCAAATTTTTGGGTCTAGACCACAACTAGTCCCCATCATTGATATGTATATTTATCAAATTTTACTTCTTCAGTTCTTATTTTGCTTTTCAATGAATTGGTTGTGTTTTCATACATGACTATGATATATTTATAAATATCATGCATTCAATTTAAATATAGTTGCATTAGTTCAGTTACACATCGCATAACTTAGGACCTTATACAAAGGAAATTTATTATGTGCATCTTTTTTTTGAGATGTTATGATTTAAAAGTGTGTATTAAGGGCCTTTTTAACAATCCCCAAAGTTTCATTAAAAAATTCAATCATTTTCCCAATGTTTCCCCATGTTTTCCAAAAAGTGTGATAAACTATGCGATACAAATGATATATCCCGTGCGATAACCGATACGTATCTGTATCCCAAGGGTGCGATACATTGTGCAATACCGATATTTCAAACACTGATCCCAGGATCCTCCTTCTTCCCCCCTTGTTCTGTCCTTCTCTCCCTCCAACCCAATCCCACCCCCACCAAAATAAAAAATAAAAAATAAATTCTGTTCGTCATTCAATGATGAAGGTTGCCCTCTCATCCAAATCGCAGACTCTATCCTTTAAGGGGTCAGCCAACTTTTCCAATGGACAGGGATGGTTTATCTCTGTAATGATTCCTCCCTCCACGACTTATCCTTGTGGTTTCAGTTCTTCCATGGATTGAATCCTAATGCGTTTAGCATGTGGAGTATCCCCCTCTTTATGTTTTGGTTTCCTTCCGCTCTGGCTCCGATCTTCATTCCATCTTGGGTGTGGCAAACTCCAACCGAGTGGGCCTGATGGAAGGGATGAGGAGTTGGTTTTTGAGGAAGCTTGGTTTGTTTTTTATAATATCCCATTGGAATTTTGTTATGGAGATTTTTTAATGTGTTAGCTTCCCCCTTTGGTGAGCTTGTGCAGGTGGATCAAGCGATTATGAGGTGGGAGGAAATTCGTTTCACCAGACTGCGAATCCGAGTGAAGAGAGCGAGGAGGATTTTGACGGTTATCAAGATTAAGGCGGGCGATGTCCTCCTTCCGATCAAGGTGATTCGAGAATCAAAGTGTAATCCTTTGTAAGAGAATAGTTTATCCCTGCTGTATGGTTCAGTCCCGCCAGTGCTGACTGCCATTAATGAAGGACCACCATTGCAAGTGCCTCGTGGAGCACTAGACCCCTCAGTGCACATGTGCGAGTCTTCTCACCCAAACATGTCTCGTGTGTATGGGCTCTCTCCCTCAAGTGATCGACAAGTGGATGTAGTGAGGCAAGACAAGATCTCCTATGGGGATTGTCTGCTTGCTCTTTCTTTTCAGCACGATATGGATTTCGCTTTGTCAGCTACAGCTCATGCAGAGCATGTTTTCTCAGGGGTGGTTTCCACTCTTTCCCAAGATTTTAGAGAACGAAGAATTTCGTATCGCAAGATCGGGAGAATCTTATTAAGTCATCCCTATCTAACCTTCCCATCTACTTCCTTTCTTTGT
The DNA here is from genome assembly GCA_037074715.1 of Magnolia kwangsiensis. Lineage (NCBI taxonomy): Eukaryota > Viridiplantae > Streptophyta > Magnoliopsida > Magnoliales > Magnoliaceae > Magnolia > Magnolia kwangsiensis. The sequence continues at coordinate 102,564,254 of CM073585.1, read as the reverse complement.
TTAGATGCCCTAAATCTGTGATTCTTAAAATTGATAATTTGCGAAGAAAATTCCTTTGGCAAGGCAGATCGAAGGAAGGTAAGTTTCCTCTCTTAAAATGGAAAGAGGTTTGTATACTGTACAAGGTAGGGGGAGCTAACATCAAGGATCTCATGCTTGTTAACGAGGCCTTTCTGGGTAAATGGGTCTGGAGGTTTGGTAATGAGGAAGGCAGTCTTTGGCGGGATCTTTTTTCCGCTAAATATGGTGTTTCTAACTCCGGTTAGTGGACTTTAAATTCTTCCCTTTACTGTGCCTCATTTTTGTGGAAATGTATCGCCAAAGCTGGCCCTGCTATGTTTGAAAGAATTTCTTTCACGCTGTGAAATGGCAAGAAAATCAGATTTTAGCTTGATATCTGGTGCAGGGAAATTTCCCTTGCCCAATCCCTCCTTACTCTATTTGCGATCACCTCCATCCCGAAGGCCACTATTAGGAAATGCTTTTGTCCCGAGGGTAGTCAGGGTGCTTGGACTCCTTTCTTCTGAAGAAACCTTTCGGATTTTGAAATAGAAGAGTTTACTCAGCTCCTTTTTCGCTTGCGGGGTATTCCCAGCTCTTTTCCTTTGTCTATGGAGGACTCTTCGCGCTGGTTGTTGTTGCCTATAGGATCGTTCTCTGTGCGGTCCTTTTTTTTTGAAGACACAGGGTGTCCCCACCTCTGTGCGGTCCTTTTACAAGTCCATGTCCGTTTCTTCCTTCTCTTCTCCCAACACTGGCCCAGTATGGTCATATGGAGTTCCGCCTAAAGTTGCTGCTTTTGGTAGGCTTGTGGGTAGGAAAAGAAATCCTCACAGTCGACAACGTGAAGAAGAGAGGAGTGCAAATTCCGAACGTGTGCGCGCTATTCCTACAAGAGGAAGAGACTCTAGACCATCTTCTTTTGCACTGTCCTTTCTCTTCGAATATTTGGTGGAGTGTCATCCATCTTGTCAGGGTTTCGTGGGTTATGCCGAGTTCTATAGATGACTTGCTTTGTGCGTGGCATGCGGATCTTGGAGGAGCTTTGGGCAAAAGAAAATGAAGGATTATTCTCCTTGCTGTGTTCTGGGATATCTGGGCTGAGCGTAACAACCATTGCTTTAAGAATTTATCAGTCTCCGTTGCGGGGGTGTTCTCTAGAGTTTTAGTTCTCTTCCAGGATTGGGCCTTGCAAATTATTATTTTTTTGAGTTTGGCTGCCGCAGGGTAGCTTTCTTGTAGTTTTTGTTATTTATTTATTTTGTTTGTTTCTTTCTGTTTTTGTGTTGTCCTTGTGTTGTTTGCTTTTTCAATAAAATTCTCATCTTTCAAAAATAAAAAGGTTGCACATGACTTAAGCTCTTTTTCATGAGTTACGTAGCGCATGGCATAGCTATTTAGAACACGGTACCATGCACCAAAAATATCCCAAATGGAAAATCCTAACACTTAAGTATCAACCGCTAGGATCTTGCAGTCAAATGAATACTGGGCATTGGCCATCCGCAGTGAGGTCCATTGTATCAATGGTTGGATCACCTAAACTATGTCTCACTTGTACAAGCTGAAAGTACGTGCATACTATATAAATGCTCCACCCGAGCATTGTATAATATCTCTTTCATAAATCTTCCAAGCGACATAATAGAAAGGTAGGAGTGACGCTGATAAACACTGAATCCATTCACCAGAAACAAAACCAAAGACTGGGGATGATCTTGAGGAATATGTGAAGACTTGCCTCATTTGCCGACAGGATAAGGGCCAAAAACTACTGAGCAACAGTTGACATGTGGGTAATGTTGGGCGATAAGAGCTATAGTCCCTCCTCTTCAATTGAAGCAGGCGGATGGATGAATGGGACAATGAATAGGTTGGAGAAGAATGGCGGTCCCTCAATCCGAGTCAAGTAAGGCATCCATCAAAGCGGTTGGAGTGGGGTAGTCTATCATCCCTGCTGAGGCAGGTGATAGGTCTGAATGCGCAGCGGAGTGAGGCGTCTGGACACAGCCCCTCTGATCTAGCAATGGGGCAACGACCACTGACTCCACACATGGTGGAACGGTCTGGGTTAATTTATGGCATGAGACAATTCGTAGCGTGTAAACAAGGTGAAAGGGAGGTTCACCGAATGCTTGACACTGGTATCATACTCAGAGTTAGCATGAGCTATTGGCTGTCCTCAATAACTCTTAACAAAAATTATAGGAGTTTGATCTGCATAGACTTTAGAGAACTTGACAGGCTCTTCCCTTCAATATTGAAGTATTTATGGATGCATGATTTCTTATTTTGCATTAAAAATGGATGGTTACATCATATCGCCAAATCCCCTTTAAATCATACTCATCATTATCCCAGAAATATCAGAATTTTAATAAGAATAACAAGCATTGTCTTCCAATGGATAGGATACTTACAGGCATAACCAATTATGGATTTGAGGGGTTCTTCTTCTAGTATATAATGCATAGAATGGGAACAAGTTGTTCACATTATTTTTATCTGTTTTATCATCTGTACTCAGTCATTCAGCTGTCCTGTTTCTTTTCTTTGCCATTGTCAGGTTAGCTGGGATGGAAATACATGCTTTGATATTTCAGCATTTGGTCATAACAACCAGAGCATGAAGCCCAGTGATGAGACAACCAAGATGTAATTGAGTTCAGTTAAAAATTAGATATGTGCTAATTATGAGTGCAAAGTTCCACCTTAGGTGCCTTCAAATCTAATTAATCCAAATGTAGGACAATAGGGAAGCCAGAAATGAGACCAAAAAAAAAAAAAAAAAAGGTTTCAGGGACAGGAATAACCGGGGGGTGGAAAGTGGAGTTTCGCCACAAGTTGCTCACTGGAGGGTTCTCATCATTAGTGAACAAGGAGAGTCTCATTTGTAGAGTTTTCCTTTTTTCCATCACAGGAAACAATGAAAAACCTTTTTCAATCAATTGAATTGTCTTGTATCATATCATGCCTCTGTGTGCCCCATATGTGCATTTGTTTGGCCTCCTTTATATTAATCCAAATAAAAAGAAACCTCTAATTAACTCATTTTGTTCCACATAGACCTCCTTACTCAAAACTCATCCAACGTCCTTTTTTTTTTAAATAACAAAAAATAAATAAATAATTGAGGATTAACTAATCTATTTATTGAGAAGGCACCTAAAAGGCACAATCGATAAGAAAAGATAAAATAAGGAAACTAAGAAACAAAAAATCCAAATATTACTCAACCTCCCATAGACGCAACGGTAGGGATACTTTGGGCGGTATAGCCAATTTATACATATATGGTTTGTGTATAAACACTAAGAAAGGCATCCTGTTGTGGGCCCCATACTCCAATGAAGTCATTATTTTGGCCATCCATTTGGATCTGTGGGCCCCACAGCCCAATTGGACCCTTGGTTTGGTCCAGATCTTTAATTGGAACCCTTGGATTGCCATGATCTTCAATTGGCTTGGACCCTTCTTTCTATAATCAGATAGTCCTGCATCACTTAACTCGTGCTTTCTCTACAGAATTGTTCTTCAATTTGAGGAGGAAATTTGATTATTGTGCCCATTCTTGCTTCCTCTCCATGTCATGATTCTGTCAGATGTGAATTTTGATACAGATGGTCACTGGCTTACCTCTATTAGACATTCAGGATAAGGTGAATTAACATCTAGCTATGCAGTGTATTGTCTTCTCGAAAGTAGAGGCCTTTCTTGTTGTATTTTAAAAAGCAGTGGTGTTTTGGTGGTTTTGCGAAAAAAGGTTGGCACTTTGGATGTTAGCCCATGCACCAGTCCAGATTCTTAGACCTCATTTTGACCATCTTGTTTCCGTCTGGCATTGAAATTTCGAGCAGCGAATATGGTAGTTGTTATCATTTGTTCACCCAAAATTACATATTTCTCAACCATGTCTTAGCCTTTTGGCAGTTGGTGCTATCACCTGTTTTATCTGCATATCAGATGTGTTGTTTTCATTCTAGTGCAGGCAGCTGGGAAAACTTGAAACTGAGAATATTGTGATGCATGTGGATTCCATGAAATGTGAACTTCAGAGAAAAGAATGGATCTATATTAAACTCTTATCCCTATTCTTTTGATGGCCATATGTTATCAATTTATTTGAACTTGCTAGGTTGTTTCAGTTCTTTTTTTTAGGGAGGGGGAAAAAAAACATAATTATTCAATGGTGATTTCCATGAGCACTATTTAAACATGGATTCCATTCTAGCAAGTGTAACTCTAATATTCCTCCTGCAAAAGTCACCTAGTTTCTTATGCCAAGATTTCAAATGGAAAAGTGTAATGATTACTCTGGAATCCACCTTTTCCTTTGCCATCCGAAAAACACAATTTGTCACATCAAAGAAGACACCCTTTGCTTTCCCATTGTTTGGCATGGCATCCATGGTATCCAAGTATGGCATTAGAGAATTAGCAGAAACCAGCAAGATTATATCCCTTTATTTTCATGCATTTCATGTTCCTTTCTTCAGTCTTAAACTTGCTTTTCATGGGACCGAACATGCTGCTCCATTGTCTCTGGTTTGTTTGCAGTTATCCAATTTCCAGGACTACAAACAGGAGAACGACGATGATGACTATCACAGTCTCTACTCGAGGGGGGAGTACATAGAAGGTGAGGATGGGGAGCTCTCATGGTTCAATGCTGGCGTGAGGGTGGGCGTTGGGATTGGCCTTGGCATTTGCGTGGGCATTGGCATAGGAGTTGGTTTGCTAGTCCGTACATATCAAGCAACCACCCGGAACTTCAAGAGGCGACTACCATAATCCTGGATCCCAAAAGTCAATAACCATCTTCATTGCATTGTGTCTGCTTCTGTTGTCCATAAGACACATCTAACTTAGTGTTGTTTGTTGAGATATTCCTGTTTGTGAGATGTTCAGGAGTCGGAAATTTTCTTGATGAGCTGACACAGTCATCTCTTTTTTTATGTTTATGAAATTTGTAGTGTGGAAGCAAAGTTTTGTCAATGGCGAGAGATGTATATCAATTTGATGGGTGTTAGAATTTCTTGTCTTTTAAGTCTTTGTGTGACTGTCATACTGTTTTGATCTGTATTTTTATACTTCTTACTGAAGAAAAACCATCCTCCCAGGAGTAGGCTAGGCATGCTCACACACACGCTTATTTTTTATAAAAGAAGCCTGAAGTAATAGATTTAGAGCTAAATCTGTATGGTTTGGCAATGTATATGTGTGAGCATGCCTAGCCTACTTCTGGGAGGATGGTTTTTCTTCAGTAAGATGTATATGGGCCACACATGCCATATGTTCGGTATTTGTATTATTTGATTCCTTAAAAATATCAGAAAACTAGGGAAACAAATTTAACCATATAGACTAGCATGTTACTCATACAAGAGAGAAGGGTAACAGGGGAATCGGGAGAGGGAGCAAAGAGGGTTTACGCAACAAGCAAGAGAGGGAAAGGTGGGCTACTCGCAGAGAGAGGTTGTGGGCAACACACCTGTGTAATATAAGCATAGGGAATTGAGATTGAGCAGGCAAAATTACGCTGTGAAAGGCATCTCTGGGGCCAAATTATTACCTGTTGATTACCAAGAAGCCAAATCTCTAAATTCCCAAAACACCCATCTTTAATTCAAATGGCTTTCCTGGCAATCCATCAACCTTTAAATTCCCAGAACACTCAAATCTTAAATTCAAATGGCTTTCCATGTCCCCGACAATATTCAAATTTCACCACTCCCTGCTACTCGCTCTATAGTACATGTTTGGTTAACTGTGATCATAGGTTTACATTACACGTGTCCAGGAAATTCTTGCAGCTTTTATAATTGATCGAAAATACTGGCCATTTTGTCACATTTTGAACCAATCTACCCTTCTTTTTTTCTTTTGTGCTTAAGAAATGATAACCTTCATTAAAATAAGCGTATGGAAAAATCAGAAAAATCATCTTCATCATCAAACATCACAGAGGCAGAGAAGAACTACGTGGCAACCTGTCATTCACCTCTCTTAGTAAATAGACAAAAAAGTAAACAAATCCAGATAAATAGGGACTTGATCCATCGCCTCTGGAAGCATGGGCTGTTCCTTAGATCAGGATCGTTCATTGAATTAGTAGGTTCAGTAGTGAACAGGCCATAGCCTAAAAATCAGTCCGGATGATCCTAGACCTTAATGTATGCCGTGCACTATTTGGGTAGATAGAATCCAAACATTAACATGGTAAACCCCTATTGAATCCCGGAGATCCAACAATGATTTCATTGTTTGACATGGAGCGCAAGTTTCCAAAAAAAAAAAAACTGTTAAGAGGACAACAATGAAGGAACGAGACTGTCTACATTTAAGAGGTTTTCTTTCTGAATAAGAGGACAACAACAAAGAGACGAGAACTGTCTACATTTAAGAGGCTTTCTTTCTGAAAGAAATCAACCTCTGTTTTCTTTAGAAACAGAAATGTTTGCGAGTAGCTGTGAGAGAAGAAGCACGGTTTGAACGAAATGGGAAAAATAAAATTAAATCTAAATTGACTGCAGTAATTTGCTGCTGATGCCGAATATAGTGGAGAAATCTGTCTGTCGGTGGAATATTTTACCAAAATGAGAGCTTACACATTAGAACCAAATCCACCAATTTTGTATGCATGTTCTGTAATATCCTAGTAACATCCAAGAGATCTAAAACAATATTTTAGTTGACAGAGGCCACAATTGCCAGATCCCCTGCAAAATTAGAAGGAAAAGGATCAGAACACCTAAAACCCCATGCACTTCCACTCCACATTATACTGGATTTCAACTCCGCCTTCTTTTTTTCTTTTTCTTTTTTGAAGGATTTCAACTCCGCCCAACCAAACCGGTTATCAGTCTTCCACCTGTTCTCAACAAATTAACAATTTCATGCAAATGGGTTGAAAATATTCTCGAAAAGCTTTCAACTACCTGTGATATCCAAGGTACCATAAGTAACATGACAGCAATAAAATCATACAAGGTCTACAGATGAAGAAAAGGCAGATTGAGAGATCTAGGACAGGAAAAGAAACATCAGTTCTCTGCAAGAGAAACTAAACTGTTCTCTGCGTTCAGCATTCAGCAGAAAATGGAGCATAAAACTAAATTGCAATGTTTTCTATATTCAGCAGAAAATGGAACCTCGTTTCCAGCTTCTTTTAGTAAAAGTATACTAGGAAGGCATACCCACATCAGTTCCGATACTCGGGAATCCTCTCAAACCATCCAGGATGGCTTGGTTCTGCATAGTTCAGAATCTACATAACAGTAATTCAGCATTATGGTATCGTTTCTGAGAAGTTAGGCTTCCTTAGCTCACTTGTGGGGTGGCAAGAACCGGTTCAGGAGCCACCTCTGCAGCTGAATGCCCCTTACTAGTACGGCTGGGCTTATCATCTAACCCCCAAAATCCTTCTGTTTTTACATCATCCCTAGCCATCAATCTTGAGAATTCCTCATGGTCATACTGTGAAGCGTCTTTTCCTCCAAAATCAGCAGGAAGGGCCTCAACATCGAAGTTCTGTCTCATGAGCTCTAAGCTTTCTTCATTCTTCAGGTAAATGAATTTCACCTTCTGAAATGTTTTTGGATCTAAGAAGTACTTGACAATCTGCATGGTACAAGAATAGAACAAGTTAATTGTCATCAATGACAACGATAATGCTTAGCAGTAACATACAAGGCCCAATCATGATAGAAGAAATCATCATCATCATTATCATCTTAGCCTTTCTCCCAGCAATTTCAGGTTGGCTTCTAAATAGATGATTGGGAAGAAAGGTTTTATGATTGCTGCCCATTGGACATCAACCTTCCTCATTTTACCCGGGCCCTTGGAACTGGCCATGGTAGAGGCTGAGGAACAAGTAAGAGGTGTACGCTCATCTTTCTGAAGTTATCGAGGAATGGTCTTTAATAATTTCCTATCGGGATTTTGAATTTCCTTTTCTAACAAATTCAGATGCATGTAGTTGACTAGAACTCAAACCTTCCAAAAGGTTTCGAAGATCCTCGGAGGATTGTAGAGAAAGGCTGCAGCAAGCCTCTCTGGATAGTGATTCTGCAATATATTCACAGTTTCTCGGGCGGTCTTGATAGGTACCGAGTTTGTTAATGACCAGCCACTGAAGTCTATCATCCACACCATCTGCTCATGACCCTCAGGCAGGCTAATTATTGCATTCTCTATGAGATATACCAGATGGCGGAGCTGATTGTCATGGGATGATGTGTTCTGCATATGAAAACAAATTGTTTTTAAAGCTCTCTTCACCCATGACCGAAACTGCATAAACACCATACAAGAAATCATTCAAGACAAACCTGCTTTCCTGGTCTGAGTATAAGAACAGTCCTTCCCTGAAGATCATTAAAATTTGCTCTGTATGCTTTCCCTGTCTCACCTTCAATGGCCACTTCATGCTGAAAGAATAGTGTAACACACGTTTCAGTGGATCAACCTCAAATGAGAAAAATATTGCACATTTTGTCCTGTACCATCAACTTGGACACATCATAGCGTCAGGCATCAACCTTCCATGCCAACCTGTTTGCACATTGACATGATGAAGCCGAAAGGTTTTTTTTTTTTTCATTCTTTTTTAACAATTAAACAAAATCTTCTGTCTAGAAAATAGCAGCATGTGTGTGTGTGACTATATCATGGTGTGTCGTAAAGGCCATTACGTAAAGGTAACGGTGGCAACCATTACATGTTACAGGGTCGTAACGGCTGTAACATCCGTTATGGAAAAAAAAAAAAAAATGACTCATAATTGCCGTTAACGGCACATTACGTCCCCTATAAAGGCCATAACAGGCCCGTAATTTTCTATTATGGGGCAAATACAGGCTTTCCATACTTTTTAATCAACATTACGGGGCAAAAACATGTTTTTCATAAAAAAAAAAAATCAACAAAAAGAGAGACCGTAACGGCCGTTACAGGGGCCGTAACAGCCATTATGACCCGTATTGTAAAGGTAACAGTGGTGGCCGTTATGGCCACTGTTACCGTTACAAAACACCTCTCTCTCTCTCTCTCTCTCTCTCTCTCTCTCTCTCTCTCTCTCTCTCTATATATATATATATATATATATATATATAAAAGTAAAATTTGTGTTACCACCAGTGTTTTAAATATCAATGATATCGGCCGATATATCCCACCTGTGCGATACGAAATGCACAAGTAGTGGGATATATCCCACATGTTCAATCCGGTGTGCATTTTTTATTTTCGATCTTTTTTTCTGTAAATCATGTTAAGTCATTGTCGATTTCTTACAAATCCATGTTGTTTCATGTTTTGCATGAAAAATCATGGATTGGAAGCTTCGATTTTGAGATTTGGAGGAGACGGACCGAGTTGCGGAAAATTGAAAAAAATTAAAAACTTTCCAATTTCTCTCAAATCGGTTGCAATCTATGTCCAAACATAAAACCAAACATGTATGTAACCTGATTTAGCGATTCTTCTTTTGCTTTTGAATGTATTGCTTATGTTTCCACACATCTTCTTACATTTACAAATTATATTAATAAACTTTGAATATACTTGCATCAATTCAGTTAGACAATGCATAGATTAGGACCCCATACAAAGAAAACCTATTATGTACACTGGTTTTTTGTAATGTTTTGATTTGCAAGTGTGTATTAATGTCTTTTTAAACAATCACTGAAATTTCATTGAAAAATTCGACTAATTTCTAATGTTTCCCCATGTTTCCAACAACAACGATACATTACATGATAAAACTGATATATCCCATGCAATAACTGATACGTATCCGTATCCCAAAGGCGTAATACGTAACGTGATACCGATATTTCGAACACTGGTTACCACTACAAAATAAGACAAAAAACAAGAGAAGATAAGCTAGAAGTTTACTGAAAGCAAGTTCTAAGGGCATGTTTGATTTTTCAAATACAGTGTAAATACACGGTAAATGAGTAATGATTACTCTTTACATCTGTTTGAAAATTCATGTGTATTTTTGCTTGGAAAACCGGTCCAAATGGACTAGTTTAAATTTGTGGGCCCTATTGTGATATATATGATGTATCTATGCCATCCATCCATTCTAGCATAACATTTTGAGGCATGAGCCAAAAAATGAGGTTGATTTCCTAAATCCTGTGGTGTGGCCCACTTGAGCTTTGGATCTTCCTCATCTTTTTGTATGATGCCCTAATTTCAGTTGGGATAATGGATGGACGGTGTGGATAGGTCACATATATCACTGTGGGCCCCACGTATATTTCACAGCACCATCGATTTTTGTACCCAAAAAAGTCAGCGTCAAATCAAGCATTGATACTGCTGCTGTAATTACTCAGGGAAATCATTATTACCCATTTCCCATGTATTTACCATTGGTTTGGAGATTCAAACAGGCCCTAAATGTTTCTAGGCATACGTCCAACATGTCCAACACAACAATTTATAAAGAAATGCATGTCCTTCAGAGATCCAACTTGATAAAAGGTGCACCCACACGTGCATACATGTGTATGTGTTTGTCTACACACGCATGATCATAGCCATGGAGGCACAAGATTTTCACAACTCCATGTCATTTCTGCACACGTTATGCATGAAAGGGATTTAATTTTATTTTTTAAAATAATAATTAAATTAAATTAAATTAAAAAATAAAAACTCCTTTTGTATTTTGTGAATGTGCCTTGGTCCAAAAATCACATTTTCAAATGGTCTTAGCCTTTTAATTGGAGGCATACAAGTGACCACTAGAAGAAAAAGAAAAAATAATAATACTAAAATCAGCAATAGCTCCCTTTCTATCAAAAGGTTAGAGGTCTTGGGGGGAATGGCATCCAACCCGTCCGGCAATAGTGCAAATGGCATTCAACCCATCCAACAAGGTCAAAGCAGATCAATCCAACCATCAGCTGGGCCTGATGCATGTTTGGAGAGTTTATGGGGGGGGGGGGGGGGGGGGTTGTCCATTTTTTTCTATGGTGTGGTCCACCATATTGTTGGATAGGCCTGATTTTTGGCACTTCCATTTTCATGGCGAGCATCACTACCAAAGCAATGAGCAGTTGAATTCCATACAAATACCAAGGTGGGCAATGGCATCCAACCCACACCAAAAGTTTGGTCTCGCAATGAACATCCTCCGTTTTTTTTTTTTTTTTTTTTTTTTTTTTTTTTTTTTTTTTTTTTGGTGTTAGCACGTTAGTACACACCCCACTTGGGAATCGATACCAAGACCTCAGTGTTGAAATGAGATTATCTTCACTCAGTCTACCACTTGAGCTATGGATTGGCGTGTAATTTATTTATTTAAGAAGTTGAAGATGAACATCACCTAGTTTGGAATCCACCCATCAGGTGGGCCACACCTAAACTTTGGATCAAATTGGCAGCTGCCCATTATTTTCTTAGGCATTTCCCACATGATGAGTGCTTCAGACTGATTTTCGCCATCAGGTGTTTATCAGACTATGATTTTAATCCAACTCAAGAATGAAGAGCATGGTTATCAATTAAATGACATCAGGAAGCTTACCCAGCGGATTTCCTCAGGCTTATATGTTGATCTCCACTTCAATGTCTCTTCCAACATTTTCTTTGATTTGTCGACATTCCAGTTCCGGGCTTCCAAATACCTCCTTAGACATGCATCAGTACAAAACCGTGAACTACGTCCAGATAGTGGTCCAATAGCAGCTTTGAGCTCGTTGACCTGTAAAGGATCCATAGTTTTTTTATATACATGTAATGGCATCTTTTTTCTTTTCTTTTCTTTTTTAGGCAACAGAGCAGAGGATTTTATTGAAATAGAAGGGAAAGAAGGCTATAAAAGGGAAAGAGATGATGACATATGTATTTTCCTTCACTAACCGGTTATATGCAAACTTGCCATTTCAAGTGAATAGTTTGATGCAAATAATACCTTTTGTGAAGAAATTTGGAAGGAGAAGTTGAATAAAAAAATGAGCAGAAAGTGACAGATCCTTTCTTTTTCTGGGTTTTTTTCCTTCTGATGTTACACCTATAATGCTATGAATTCATGAGCCTAGATAGAGTGCAAAAACAATCATAAATTTCTTTATCAATAGGAAAGCTACAGCCATGTAGTAGGGGTGTCTGCAATCTGGTTGACTGTCATATCCATACTAGAGCGAGAAACATCAACATATTTTTATTGATTGAAGGAAGATTCAAGATGTACATATCTCTTCATGATTCCATGTCATTTTGATAAAGTTTTAACAGGAATAAAAGAAAATGAAAATGTTAATGGAATTGTTTTTTCTTGCCAGGTACGTCTGGCTATCACAAAGTATAACTAAGATGAGCTGGTTTATTGAAGTGCCTGCTAGTAATTATTATCTTCTTAGCCTTTATACATGATAGGAAGACCTCAAAGGACTTCGTGACGGTGAGAAGGATATTGAGCCTTGTTTACTTGCCAAGAAAGGGGCTAAGATAGGGATGGCTGGTGAAATAGGATTAGTAAAGCCGACAAAATAGCTGGGATCCTTACTCTTGGACGGGTGGTAGACTCCTCGGAGTTTCAACACCCCGTCCAGGGTTCGAGTATCCAATAGGGGGTGAATTCCCAGGTGTAGGGAGTGAGTGTGTGGGGTTGTGTGTGCGTGTGTTTGTGGGTTGTGTGTGTGTGCGTGTGTTTAAAAAAAATTTTAAAAAAAAAAAAAAAAGTGTTAAAAAAAAATAGCTGGGACAATGCCATGATGCTAATGGTGGCGGTGATGATGACAATACAATGGCAATGAAGATGACAAAGATGGTAACTATGATGATGACAACGACAGTGAGAACACTGATGATGATGATGATGACGATGACAACAGCAATGACAATAACGACGATGGTGGCAAGATCGTACTTTACTAAAATATGAAACATTTAGAACAATGATAGTGGAACACCTAGATCTAACAACAAGGTGCATGCAAAATTTGTAATTTATACAGATGAAAATTGGATCTCCTCTTGAGGTCATGGGTTCGAGCCCATGTAGCCTTTTGGAAAAAAACGAAAAAAAAAAAAAAAAAAAAAAAGAAAAGCTAGGCCCCCTCAACCGCACCCCTGAAATTGCATGAAGCCAAACAGCTAATAGATACAGGCCTTATTCTTGTATATATAGTATATCTCCATTACCTTGGCTTCTCGGTGCACAAGATCATTTTCCTGCTGATCATGAGCATGCCGTCTACGGAACATGGTGATTGCTTTCAAAGCCGCAAAGTCCAACCTTCAATAGTAATCCTGGCAGATTACATATAAGAAACCATATAAGATAGTTAATTCACATCATTGTCCTAGACTACATAGCATTACTCTTAGAAGAGACCAAAATTCTCAAGAGCCGTTACATAATTTAGAATGTGATGTATGTTGAAACGTTCTACTCATGTGACGTATGGAATTTAGGTGAAACAAGTCCCCATTGGTCCGTTCAAATCAATAGGATCTTACCAGATCCATTGGTCTGGAGTTGTTTTGGTGCAGGACCACATCAGCTGCTCTGATCTAAGTCTGACCTTGTTTCAAAAACAATTCCCATGGATCCGATTTTCTTTCCAGTAACTAATGACTGAAATTTAAGCAAGAAGAACATCCTCAAGACCTAACATGGTATGATATTCAACCTAAACCACATTCCCTTCAGTTACGAAAAGACCCAAAGATTTTTCTTTTCACACTCGTGCAAGGCAGATTGGAGCCTGATAAATATGTGCATTAAACTTGTATGCCAGATGAGGTCAAGGTCATAGAAAATCATCATCATCACAGTCATCTACGCCTTATCCCAATTAATTGGGGCCGGGTACATCAATCATTTTCCACCATTCCACTCTATCAACCTAGCATGAGTTTGGAATGTCATATTTGAAGTTATGGCATAAGTTTGACACTGGTCGCCAACCTGATGTAACCTTCCTCCTTTATCCAAGGTGGGGACTGGCAATGAGAGCGTGAAACTCCCACAGGCGGAATGTAATAGACTGTTAACATAGGTTGATTACCATCAAGTGCTATCTAATAGCCTATTGCATAGGTTGATTATAATCAATGAGTAAACGCTGTAGAAAATGGTTGAGAAAAAAATGATGAATCAAGATTAATTGAGACAAAGATTCTAACAAGGAATTGCTTGAATTTCAGGTTCTTGCCTCCCAATTTAGCTCATAAAGTCAATAAGAAACCCAAAATGAAAAAATTAAAAAAAATTAAAAAAAATTAAAAAAAATTAAAAAAAATTAAAAAAAATTAAAAAAATTAAAAATTAAAAGAAATGTCTGATAGATGGAATTGTTTCCACATACAATTCAGGATAATCTGTAACAGAAGATGCTTCCTGCCGACTCCTGCATATGATATTTTTTTCCTATGATAATAATAAAGGGCTGATAAAAGCTAATAGCCAGCAGTAATCTCAGACGGTAAAAAAAAAAAAAACACTGTGATTCCAGCGCAATTATATATATATATATATATGGAACGTTTTCAGATGCATTTTAGCAGTAATATAAGGAAAAGAGGAGGAGTTTTAAGAACAGAAATATGAAATTGCATTCAAGAAAGAAGAGAAAATTCCTACATACTTCTCTTCTTCGCATGGATTATCTCCTTAAAAGTAAAATAAATAAATAAACTGAGAGAGAGAAAGAGGGAGTAGAGACCTGGTAGAAGTAGAGCAGAGCAGAGCAGAGGTTCTTCTCCTCTGCTTTGCTTCAGGGCAGAGAGAGAGAGAGAGAGAGAGAGAGCAAATGGTGCGACCTGAGCGACGCCCGCGTTTGTCCTTTCCTGCTCTCACTATAAAAGCATTGCCTTCTTATTCTTGGAAGCTACTGTTTACACCCCTCCTTTTGATAGATATGCCCTTTCTTTCTACTTTTTATTATTATTATTATTATTGTAGATTCCCAATAGAGTCATTGTAGCACCAAGAGTACACGAAAGGAGGGTCCACTTATCAATCCCTTTTCTTTATGGATATTATTATTAATTATTTTTATAAAACACGAGCGAACCCCTGCGATATCCAAATCTCAAGTGGACCACGTTACAGGAAACAGTGTTGAATGGGGTTCAACCATTTTGAGGGCCATAAAAGTTTTGTATCAAGCTGATATTTGTTTTTTCTCTTCATCTGGGCCTGTTTGACCTAATCAACATATTGGATGTCAAATAAACAGTATAGTGGGCCTTAGGAGGATTTTAATGGTTGATATCCAATCACTATTGTTTTCATGTGGTGTGGTCCACATGAGATTTATATCCCTATCATTCTTTGTATCAAGCAATAAAATGATCTGTACAAGTGGATGAATGGAATGGATTAAACACATACATCATCATGGGGCCCACAGAGCACCAACCACCAGCCACGGAGCCGGTGTCAGGGTGAGTAGCCAATCCGTTTCCAGCGAGGAGGTATTGAAAAAGACAGACGCTGAAACAGGTTTCCACCGCCTACCTCTCTATCATACGCCATGCGTGTCTTTTCACTTCATTCCCAGTTCGGTAAATCACACCATTCGTATGTTGCGTCCCACTCTCGGTATTAGAGATGGACGGTTCGGAAAAGAGATTCAACAGAAAGTCCACGTTCAATTGAGATTGGCTACTGCGATCTTCCGGACCATCCATGGTGGTGGGGCTTAACGGACGAATGGCCTGGATTACGAAATGGTGGTGCACACGCGCTTCACGCCTTGTGGAATTTCAATTGCTGCGGTGCCTTTCGTTTCCCGGCTATAACGCCCTTTACGATAGCAATGCATTCTTTATTTCGACCATGTGCATCACGAGATGGAGAGCGTGTTGAGCGGGCAAAGATCCACAGCCATGCACGCCACCCGCATGTGCCTTAATCAAAACCGTTCAAATAGTTGATGGGACTCACTTTATATTGTGTACATCTAAGCCATTGCTCCAGTGCTACCAATGTGGGCCCCATTGATGTTTTCACGGGATCCAACCCATTCATAAGATGCACCACCTCCGAAAACCCTAGATCGAAAACAATGAGCCGATGATGTGAAACTCGCACATATTATTGGATATTTGGATGGTTTTTAACTATCCAATTCGTCGCCTGGGATAGTTGGTCAGCCTTTTCTCAAAATGGCGTTGGGTGGCTAAGATTAACATAACAAGGTGTTACTTTGGAGTACGCCACATTCGGTGGGGTCCACAATTTAGACATGGGCAGGGAAAACTAACAGAGGAGCAGGTACGGCCTTTGAATTCCTCAGTACGTAATAGTCATTTATTCTGACCTTCCACTTCTAGAAAACTTGAAAATTTTGGGTCATGACATTTCTTTTGTTTTTCTGGGATTGCTTTAAAAGCCACCCCTCGCCCGCGTATTATTTCCAAGTACTTCTCTCAGTCTCTCTTTTTCTGAGCCATTTAAATGTCATTTGGCAGCCCTGTTTCGAATGTCTGAGGTAAATAAATTCTTCATAACTATATGCATTAGGTGCTTTGTTTGTTTACATAAATAAATAAAAGTATTAATTGAGAATAAATGGAGCAAAATGCCTTTAAGGTGCATTTGGATGGAATTAAATATATGTAAAGGAAATCAAATAAGAGTAAATGTGCATGTAAATGAAATCCTATCTACCAAAGAGGATTTGGAAGTGAACGGTGTAAAATCCATTTTTGAGCTCTCTTAGGATCGTAAGTGTAAAACAATGCATGCATCTACATACGTGTTGTGCTAATCAAATTTTAAAATAATCTAAATACCGCCTACATCACTAAAATCATAATAATAAAATAATCAAAATCATTCAAATACTGACCATCTAAACAGATAATTCAAAAATATTGGCAAATTATTTATTTATGATCCTTGTGTTTGTGGTCTACTTAGAGTTTGAAACTTTCTAATTTTTTACCAGAGTATATATTTCAATGAACTTATTACCATCATTCTATTAAACATCATATTGGTACACTAAATTAGTTAATTTGGAATATCCCATATGATATTTTTATGAATATATTGAAAAATTTAAATGCATTCTAATTACTCTCATTTACCATGTTTAATGAAAATTATGGAATATTTGGATTTCAAATTCATTTCATTTACTTTCATTTAAATACAACTAGAATTTTGGCAAGCGTATATCAAATCGAAGCAGTTCGTGTCAATCTCATGGCCAAAATAATCACTGGCCTATTTTTCAGGTCAGAAAACATATGTACTCGGACCCACCTGACAAACGGCTAATTGTCCATAGCCACTTGCGTAAACACTCAGTTGATTTAAAAAAGAAAAAAATAGAAAGAAAAAAAATGTTACGTCCAATGCATAATTAAAAAAGAAAAAAGTTAAATTACGCATATTTATTATGACTTGTAAAATATACTACATGTTTTGGACATACTGGGAAGCAGAATGCCTGGGGTTGTGGGGCCACAGAGATGTCTCTGCCCATTTGTTTTACAAGGCTAGGATGGGAATCTACAAATCAGCAAGATAAGAATAAAATTTAAAAAAAAAAAAAAAAAAACTCATGTTATGCATACCACATGAAACAGTAGGGATTGTACACCTGGGGTGACAGAAGTTTTGAACCAGGACAATATCTGTGCCCATAGTTTATCTGAATAGTAATAACCCTATAAATGGTTAGGCCTATTGTAGTCTTTCGTTGGTGTGGCCCACCTGAGTTTTGGATCTGCCTGAATTTTTAGATTTCTGTCCTATTATGGTATTTCAAAACAGACGGACGGATCGAGTGGATTTGTCAAGGAAATCCCTGTGGGCCCTACACAGCCCCAGGTTCAGACGTACCTTGTTTTTTTAGTCATGTCTTAAAATAAATGGGTAAAAGGATAAATGGAGGATTTCTCACAACGTAATGGTTTGTGGTCCACCTAACTTCGTAAAAGCATATGCGTCCACATGTCCTTGGCACATGAGGCACTTCTACGTATGCTTCTAGAACATGGCACCAGCTCAGCTAATAATTCATATGGAGAAATGATCAGATACACAGGCTATATCTGTACCGAAATTTATGGGAGGCGGATTAGCTGGTGTACCACGGAAGGTAGGAATAATTCACTACGCTTAGGTTACTAAGTAAGCTTTGTGAGGTCCACCATGATTTAAGTATTTTATCTGCTCCGTCGATTCATTTTAACAAATAATTTTAAGGCTTGAACCCAAAAATGAAGGATTTGCAATGTTCAAATGAATCACACCATAGGAAACAGTTGAATTGAACGTTTATGGTTACAAAATTCTTATGGGCAACGGAAGCTTCGGATCAATCTTATATTTATGTTTTCCATTCATTCATGTCTGTATGATCTTATGAACAGGTATGATAAGAGCATGATCCGGTTTCTTATACCACACACCATCTATCTTGCTGGTGTGCTGACGTCACTAAGTTCTATGGGTCCCATCATAAGGTATATCTTATATCCCAACCGTCCTTTCATTTGGCAAACTTATCAAAATGATTACCAAATAATAAGACAAATTTAAAGATCAAGCAAACCACGCCACAAAAAAGCAGTGGGAATTGAATTATCTACCGTTGAAATCCTTTTGGAGTCCCAATAGTTTTGGATCAATACAACATTTGTATTTCCGCTTCATTCAAGTCAGCGTGATCTTATAAACAGATTGGATGAAAAAAAAAAAACGTTACGGTGAGCCGTATGAGTGCTTTAAAAAGTGTGATTGTCTTACTTTTGTTTATAGAACGGTCTACTTAAGCTTTGGATATAAATCATTTTTGGGCTCTTGCTATAAAATGATTCGGTAAAATAGATAAAAGTGCGGGGATATAATAAATTTACTATTCTGGGGCCATGTAACTTTGATTTCCTTTGAACCGTTCGTAAAACTGGTAGCTCGGCCTTCGCAGGGCACGTACTCACATCAGCTACATCGGTCCGCTTCCAGAGTAACGATGCATTTATTTTTGTACGGAGAAGCGGATTAGGTACTTTTCCCGCCTGTTCCGAGCTGGAGACATTCAAAGGCGGACGCGGATTTCCTGCGAAAGGCTTTCGCAAGAAATTTTCTGCGCAAGAATGCTAAGTGGGGCCACTTCGATATTTTTGAGGAATAAACTCCGTTCATCCGTTTTAGATCCGTTTTAGAAAATCATTTTAGTACAGTTGACCAAAAATGGGGTGGATCCAAAGCTCAAGTGAGCCATAAGAGAGGAAATAATGGAGATTCAGTGAACACCGTTGAAACATTCTTATGGCCATGAAAGTTTTGTATCAGTATATTTTTTCAGTTCTTTCACTTTATCCTATTAATAGCGACCTTATAAACGGTTTGGATGGCCCGTTTGAACGGGCGGATTAGGATGGAGTCAGCAGTAGTATGTTGGCTTGCACAGAAAACGATGTAATTTATTGCGCAACAGTGGATTGTCTCCTATCCAGTTGGATTAGCCAATACAGCACGTAAATCCCGTGCGCATTTGGACGGTTCAGCAAATCCAATCATCCCAGATGCGGTGGATGTTTGGTCGGGCATGGGATTGCATGCAATCCCATGCAATCCAACTACGTGCTGTATTGGCTAATCCACAGAAAACGATGTAATTTATTGCGCAACAGTGGATTGTCTCCTATCCAGTTGGATTAGCCAATACAGCACGTAAATCCCGTGCGCATTTGGACGGTTCAGCAAATCCAATCATCCCAGATGCGGTGGATGTTTGGTCGGGCATGGGATTGCATGCAATCCCATGCAATCCAACTACGGAAGTGTTTGGACCGTCTACAAAAAATAATTGACGGTTACAGTCACCATACAAGGGTGCATTGGACGGGATTGGATATCCCACTTGGCACAAGATGTGTGTGTCTCATCCAAGCCGTTCAGATGCACACCGTCCATACCAGTGTCCTGGCACACCGTCCATATATATACTGTCCAATCAGATGGTCAGTATAGAAACTCGTAAATGTGTGGTCCACTTGATCTTTGCCTATCTACAAAATAGATGTGAAGGCACAAGATGTCTGTGTCTCATCCAAGCCGTTCAAATGCATACCGTCCAAACCAATGTCCTGGCACGCCATCCATAAATATATTGTCCAATCATATGGTCAGTACAGAAATTGATTCATGTGTGGTTGGCCGCTCAACCTTTGCCTATTTACAAAATGGCAATGAAATTTTCTAAATAATCATTGTCTCCAGGAGACGCAAGCGATATCTGAAGTTGTAACATTGCTAGTGGGGGCCACCGTATAAACGCTGGAGTGTTTAAGGCGTATCTCACTGCGCAAAGTGATTTCAGCATATTCCTCAGGGACTGTCCATGTCAAATATGGGCTGCACATTCACGGATGTGTTCCATCCATTCCGTTCATTTCAACCGGATAGAATCAAAACATCTTCCTCAAAAATAAAACTACAGATGTCCACAGATATCAATACCATAAAAGATTTCCAAAAACCTACTCGTAACCTATAGTATACGAAACCATCACATGGCTATAGTCCAGAAAAATATTAAATATAAGTCAAAGAAATAATCAAATTTAGAACAATAATATTTAAAATTTAATTATAATAAGTAATGCAAAAAAGAGAACCAGCAGCCCCACAAAAATCGCAATGACTTTCTCGCTATCCGATCGATCAAGATCATCAGTTGATGTCGACCTCTCCAGCACCTCCTGTCTCGTCTGGGTCGACTGATGGGTAAACCCAGTTGTAGTGTGCTGGATCTCGATCTCAGCAGATGCAGCGACAACCTGTAAACACGGAGATGCTGGCAGTGGTCTGGATGACTCACATGCCTTGTGGAAAAAACGATCCCAGCATTCTACGGCTTCCTTCCAGTTCCGAAATGTTGAGGGTCAAATATTGCATATTAGACCCCAGATATTATCTGGATTTACGAATATAATGCTATCTAATGGCTTGTTTTCTCATTCTTGTGTGGCAAAGTGATTTTATGAGCATGGATGGAAAAAGGACGTTAAAAGTTGAGATTTAACGATCTGATGACGCCAAAGGCAAGGGACACACTCCAGGGGACCAAGATTGGCAAATATACACGGTCAAAAATCCGAGAAAAGTTAGAAATTGAAGCTCAAGTGGCCTGAAGGACGTCCAGAATGCAAGATCACGAGGTTCCCACCATCCGTTCGGCTCGAAACTTCATACGTCGCCTGAGAACCATAAATTAACAGTACATATAAAATTTCAGCCATTGAAGATCTCGGGAAGTGCCCCAACTGACAGATCAGCCCATAAACCGTTGATTCTGGGCCCACCTGATATCTGGAACTGTCTCAAAATTATTATTGACGCCTTAAATGAGGAGTCAAAACAGATGGACGGTGCAGATTTCTCCAAAACAGTGCAATGGACCCCATATGAGATGAGTGTGTACAGTGCACATGTGCACTCGTCGAGCATCAAACGAGTTAAGTCGGTCAGCAAGACGCTGACCGACTTTCTTCTTAAAAAAAAAAAAATTCGCACAGCGGACGCATGGCCACTGGCCATTTTTGCGAACGGTAGTGGGCCCCACCCATTGCTCGTATGGCCAATCTGATCCGTCCACCGTGTAAAGGGCTTCGAGAACTACAAAACCATGCTGACCTTTTGCACCCATGCGTGCACACGTGTGAGATACAGAGGCCACAAAAGGGCTGCTCTGATTCTTCTGTGATTTTTTCTCTGGGCCACGTCAATGGACGTTCAAAACCACCCATTCTTGACTGAAATTTCGTTCTGAATCCAATGGAAAGGGTGGATTTTCCAGAAAATGCTTCCGTGGGGCCCACCGACCACAACAGCGAAATGGTGCGAAAGATTTCGCACATCCGCGAAAACTGACTTTTCCGGACAGTTTTGGCCCACCATCTTTGATCATATGGCAGATCTGAACCGTCTATCATGTAGAGGACCCAAGAAAGTACTAAGGGACGGTGTTTCTTTGGAATTTGAACGAGGAAAGTGGCGTGTTTCATGGTACCGAACTTGGCTGCAAAAATTGTACTCCGTGTCCTGCTACAACTCTGTCACTGACTCCAGCCTTCCAGCAGCTATAAAAGGAGGTTTTTGGACGTGGGGAGCATTAATTCAGGTCTGGGGAGGAAGAACAGAGGGCTCGAGCTTGGGTTTCAACGTGGGCAGAGGAGAGAGAGAGGAGCTTGGTTTTTTTTCTTTCCCTTTTCTTTTCCTTTTCTTTTTCTCTTTATTTATTTGGATTGAGCCCATCCATGGCAGGCTAAATCCTCCTAGCTAGGGCTAAGAGGTGAAGCTTGTAGTGAGATGGGAGATTTGATTTTATTTAAATTTTAATGCATGAATTGACGTTGATTTTAGTTGATTATTATGGGAATATTTTTAGTTCTTAATGGTCTGTTGTGACTGAAATTACAATGGGTCTGCGATGCTTTGAATATTTCTATTTCCTTTTCATGTTTATGACGTCAGGACGTCCTGTTGTTCACCATAGTCTCTTGGGCATGGTTGGATGACGGTACCCTTCCTAACTTGCATACATGTGATTGGGTGGTAATTAGTTTAATTCTGTTGTTTGCCATAGTCTTTGGGCATGCTTTGGTGATGGAATCCATTCTAATTCATACATCTTTCATCTCTTTGAAAACTAGATCAACGGCAGTTCAGTAATTTCCATAATTTTTGATGTAAGCATAAGTTTTCCCTGATCTTTACAAGTGGATCCTCTGAATCCCTAGATTCCTTATCTCTGATTTCTCCTATAAGTTTTAGATTAATAGTTTACAATTATTCCTCAATTTATAATTCAATTCAGATTTCATCTCATTCTAGTTCTATTTCCAGTTAATTTTAGAAAACGTACAAGTTTCAGTCCCTTGGGATTCGACCTTGGTCTTACCGAGTTATTACTACATCACAACCCTGCACTTGGGGAGTGAACACGAAACGCGCGGTGCCTACCGCCACTATATCCCTCAACTTCTACACGCGCCTCATCCCAAGTGTTATATATTCCAGGGTGTCATCCGATAAGGACAACGTAAAACTTTTCTTTACCCATCTGCAATGGCATGCATAGATCAAATAGTCGATATATGAAAGAATGAACATTCGTAATTTTAATAAGCAATACTAATCATATTTTTTGAATAACAAAGTCATATATACGTACCCTTTCTACGTTATATGAACAGACTAATCCAATCTGAGTTAATGTGCGTAATGCAAGCATGTGAGTAGATATACCGAATGGCTTCCATAATATACTTAGTCATTAAAATAGCAGTCATATTGGTATACATTAGGCATACCGTTCCATCACATAAAAATCCAAAATAGTAAAAGGAAAATAAAAAAGATCAGTATACGAAAACAAACATGACAGACGATATAAGTTATTACATTCTCATAATAAAAATAAACAAAACAAACTCATTAACCACGCCCTGTCATATAGAACTAACACCTCCATCATCGAAATGCGAACGAAGTTTTTCCTTTAACCACTACACTTGACGCTCGGGTCGAAGACTAACGAAGAACGACACCAACAACTTGTCCTTACTCAGCATCTCACCAACATCGATAAATTCTTTGGTAGTCAGGCCTTTTACCTCCTCGAGCACATCAAGTACTATCTTAATATGATTAACCTGTTTGCCGAGCCCAAATTTCATCATTGACTTGGCAACGGTATTGTAACACCCCGGATTTTGGCTAACCTGGGATTTGACGTCCTTAGGCAGTGGGTCAATTAAAACACCTGAAAAATCGTTCAGAACCCAATTCCATTGCCAAAGAAACCACTTAGGATAAATTTCTTTAGAAACTAAGCATAAGTTAGCTAGCGCAACGTTGGAGTGGCTGGGAAACAGTCCCTGATCACTTTAAATACGTTCTATAAGACCAAAATCGAGTAGAACCAATGACTCTAGAATACTCTATAACCTCGGACCAAACTCTAAGCAGGTTTGTTCTCTGGACCACTTTGAATCTTTGTATTGGATCTAGACCGCACGTCGAAAGTCCGATACCTCCTATCTTAGACCGTTAGAACCGTCTAGCTGGACTTGACACTCATTCCAAAAATCAAGTCAAACCGATAATCACAGGCTATTTCATTGAGCCCGGACCGAAGAGAGTGAGAATAGGGTTAGAATTGGAATTTGAAATTCAAATCTGGCACACAATTTGACGCATCAGTATTGAGCGTTCTGACCGTCAGAATACAGCCAAATTACACCCTTGGATCAGGAAAAATATCTATTATATATCACGAGACTTATAGGCTTGATCATGGTGCGATGACCGTTAAACTGAAACTGGACCGCCACGTGCGATCTGGGAACCCTACCAGTCTGAAAACTGGATGTGTGCTAGATCCAGTATGCATGAGCTTAAGTCCGACCGCATTTGGCCAGGGGACCTTCAGAAATGCCCTTTTGGACCGAAACGGCCCCGATTGGGTTAGGCACCAAGTAAACATTGTTCCCAAGCCTATTTTGGGCATGTTGTAGGCTATAAAAGGGGTTGAAATCCTCACTCCTCTCTCCCATCCGAATTTGAGAGAAGCCCTAGCTTGGGAGAGAGAAAAAAAAAATGAGAGATTGTGAGAGTGTGGGAGAGTTCTTCCTGCCACTTGTACTACGCGTTGCACGTGCTTAAGCAACACACCTCTACCGCTTTCCCGGCGATTCCACCGCGATCCTAGGTAAGTAAAAATCCTAAATAGTTGTTGATTTGAGTTTCTCTTGTTTCCATAGCGATGTAGCTTATGGATCTCGTGTATTAAGTTCCTTATTCGCCGTAGACGAAGCGTATACGCTCCGTTTCAATTTCCGAGTCTACAAGACATAAGGTGAGGATTTTAGACGCTTTGATTGACGGTTTACAACGCTTTCAATGTCGTTTAATAGTAGATTATCGACGACATCGCCGTTTGACATGTACAACATCCTCTCCGTTTCCTGTTTCGTAAATTAACGAAGAATATGAGATTTAGGGCATTTTAGTCATTTGTAGGAAGTACGGTCTACGTGCATATTTTGCTGACGTGATTGACATGGTTTGTCGCCGCATTAGGGAGTTAGGAATGCTTGCATAATCAGTTTGGCGAAGAGATTCGCCAAGTTGCGCACTTTGGGTCGACATACTATATGTGGACTTAAGTGTGTAGTGTATGTGTTTGTATAAATGCTTGTATTAGTATGTATTGAATTAAATGATGTTATGTAGTAGTTTGAGATTGATTTCTTGATTAATATGCTGATCTAAATGATTTCCTACATGTTGACCTTATGCATGATTGCATTACATGCATGGAATGTATGTGGGTGAAGATTTGCTTAAGTTGAATATTATAACATGTGTTAACATGCTCACATAATCCTGTTTCAATTCCAATATCTTTGCATATGTTGTTAATGTGATTCCATAGATGTGTGGGACTAGACTTAGTCCAGGCAGTCGGTAACCGAGCGAATTCGTGGCTGACTGGTCATAGCCACGAACGACGCGTCGATGAACGTGATTCGTGTTGAGAGTTGGCGGCAGTGGTTAGGCCACGCGAAGTGTTTTACGCACTTCATGTCGTTCGACTTGAGATGCGATCGCGCTAGTCGAGCCCGTCAAGTAACCCGACTGGCCGATGTATGTTCACCTTGTATGTATCATAACTGCTTGAACCTAGGGTACTGAACTTACCATTGTAAACCCTGTTAACCATGGTACCTTGATCCACGAAGACTCATGAGCCGGGCATGGTGGTATGGGACACCGTGGTCGAGCTGTCGGCCTACGCTGGGGCCACAAACCTCCCCGTAGTGACCAGTGAGCACCTAGACTCATGAGCAGATTATGGTGGTATGGGACACTATATTCTAGCTGTCAGCCTACACTGATCAGGCGACGAGCCCTTTGTAGTGACCGCGAGCGTATTCTGAGTCCACGGGAGGCGACGACCCTTCCGTGCAGTAGAGTACAGTAGGCCTGTATTAATAAGGTGATGGGGGAGCGGTGCAACGAGTGCGAGCAACAGCCCTGGCAGCCCTTGCAGTGACCTACGAAATATACATCGTATGAGATTACTAGGAGTGACGACCCTAGACAGGATCTGTGTTGGGATTGATACAAGGGAAGTACCTTAGTTTCCCAATCCTGCTGTTTGAATGGACTAATAACAACTAGGTAATCATATCACCATGACATTGCATGTGCCTGGAAGATGTGGAGCACTTGAGGGAGTGCGGCATACCGCGGTCGTAAGATGTTGCCTCATGAGGGTGATCGTCGGTGAGGGCATACATCACGTCATGTCATCTTGCATTAACAACAGTATTAGGATTATCTGATTTACTGTTTTACTATTATCGCGTGATTGAATTGTGAACATGCTAATCCCTGCTCTCTTATCCCACTGAGTTGATCACTCACTCCCACGTTACGGGATGGTGTTTCCGGACACCCACCAGTCCCTTTTGTGATTGCAGATGATGGCGCGGCCTGTGAGGCGGAGCTGGACTTGATGATGAGAAGGAGGATTCCTCCTTTATGCGTGTTCTGATTGACGGGATTGCAAGGAGGTTGATTAGATACTTTGACATTTGTCATTTTGAATTTTTAGCGCCCCCATGTATATTCATTTTGTTTACTTTTGAAGTATACATGTATGTGTATAACCTGGTAATATATTCATACTCTGGAGACATACAACAGTTTATGTACGTTATACATACTATTACAGTCTTCCGCTTGCAAATTTCACTGTCTCTGGAGTATGATATGCTGTTCTGGCTTAATCTCACTCATGTTTAATACATTATCATAGACAACATTCAATCATACATATCCATGTTGCATAAATAACATTTTGGAACTCGGGAGTTGGGTTTTTGCTCGACCCCCCGATTTTCGGGATGTTACAGGTATTCAATGGGGCCCCTAGTACATCACATGGACGAGGCGGGCACGATCATTTCCTTGTTGTTATCCCTCCGCGAGTACCATCGGAATCAGGAGTGCGAGTGGGAGTGTCACGAGACCCGTGATGTCCCGTTGCAGGACTGTCTGATGGTAATGGAATGGTCCCTGTGGAGTCTGTGACATAATCCTTTGATAGATCTATTGTATCATCCATATCGTCATCAACAGAATTTCATGTTTCATTAAGGCCTCATTACAGACGAGAAGAAGATGCCGACACGGCCATGCTCCTGCTACCTCGTACGAAGCGGCCCGTGGCTTGGTCGGATCCGCATATCATTGCGAGGTCATCCATCCTGTCGATTCGTTTACCACGAAGTCTAGCGACATTTGGGTGAGACTGCCAGAGGAATAAGACAGGTGTAATAATGGGTAAATATTACATAGATATGCGTGATAGAAAATTCAAAAGCAGTAAAACATACCCTGAGATATTGCTCCCAGACTTCATCAGGAGCTGTCACAACCATCCTCTCCGAGTCCCAACCGAAGCCACTCGCTGCCAGCATGTCCTTCACTGCAGTATACTCTCGCTTGTAATATCTCACCCGATTGGACACATTTTGCCATGTGACAAATACCCCAGTGTGCTTTGTTACTTCGTCGGCTGCAGTCTGGTACGCCACAGCTTGAATCCGTTATTAGCCTTACGGCCTAGTGCGACCTGTTCGAGGAAAGTTTCGAACAGTATTTGGTCCATAGCACTTGTCCATTTGATCTTTGATGCTCTAGATGAAGGCTCCGCAAGAGATTTTATGGTTTTCGCACGTGGTGAACATCGGGTGGCTATCGGTAACGTTTTTACCGGTGACTGGGTCGGGGTGGATGTTTCCTTGAAAGAGTCTGTCATTTCATCTGAGTATGAAGTAGGTATGATTTTTTTACAAATTGCAAGTATAATCATTAAAATAAAAAATATTAAGATAGGCTTATATAACATAAATTCACATGTCCTTATAACAATCCAACAAACCACCAAGTGTGTAACTCAGTTACCATAATTCACTAGTTTTCGGCGTTAAATAAACCTTAAATATCGCATCACCAACTTGTGAATGAAAATTAAATAGAAACCTATAATCATCTACTCCTACTATTTTGTTGAGCATCTGCCCACATTCTCGCTGCAATGTCATCACGGATTCGATTCCAAGCATCTTTTTCACGCTGCGTTACTTGAAGTAACCATTGCCGCTCGTCGTTTCTTGATAGCTCTTGTGGTGTTGGGATACCCTCCACATCAACATCAGATATAACAGTGAAATCATTGTCATGTGGAGACTCATTTTGGCCACATATATAATTGTGTAGGACGCAGCAGGCTATCACAATCACGACTTGTGTTTGAAATTCGTATTGCATAGCGCTCTTCAAGATAGGAAATCTGTCTTTCAATAAACCGAAACAACGCTCGATTGCATTGCGCAATTGTACATGTCGGTAATTAAACAGCTCTTTCATGTTCGCAAGAGCTCTCCCAGTTCGATATTCTTGTAGGTGATTCCGAACGGCCCGGTATGGAGCCATAAATCCAGGTGAATGAGCGTATCCAGCGTCGACAATATAATATTTTCCTATACATTCGAATCAAGGTTATATTAAGTGAAAAACTGGATACAGTCATAATTAACAATTAGATAAACACTTTCATAAAAGATATACAGTACCGTTTGACACAAGTAGGGGATCATCGGATCGGGTCAATGCATTGTGTAGCACTCTTGCATCTGAAGCAAAATCCTCCCAACCGGCCAACACATATGTAAATTTCATATCAAAAGTACACGTTGCCAATAAATTTTGAGAGAGCACCCCTTTGCGATTGCGAAAGCTCGCATGGTCAACAGCTAACACATGCGCTGGAATGTGTGTACCATCAATTGTACCGACGCAATCCTAAACGCGAAGAATCAACAACCATGAAGTGACCGTACATTAGAAGGAAATAAAAAATACTAACTTAGAAAATACACCTATAACAAATATACCTGAAAGTAAGCAGACCAATTTGGATTTGTTTGAATCTCTGACGACGTCTCTAAGCTGGCCGGTTTAACTAAATCAGGGTACATTGATATAATTGTCTACAACACACGGTGAAAGTGCCGACTGACTGTCTCACCCGATCGGATAAATCTGTGACTTATAACCCGGTTATGAACATTGTGTCCCAACGTATGCCGGAAAATAACTAATTGTTCTTCAAGACTAACATTGCGCGTATCACGGAATCGTGTCTCCTCGCGTAGAAGTGTACACAGTTCAAAAAAGAATTCTCGATTCATCCTAAGCTGATCTACACAATCTCTGTCACTAGCTCAAATAATATAATTGATGAACCTTGCTCGCTCATCATCTCCATGACGCGCCGGTTGCTTGAACATGTACGTACGACAATATTCCCCAACAGCCCACACACAAGCTGCCACTGCTTGAAAGACAATTATACTATCTGGCGATTCCTCATCTGATGAATCCATCGTCAACAGATAACCTACACTCTCACGCGTGTATTTCTCATAAATATATATGGAAAATCATAGTGGGTTCAAATCTAAATTACAAGACGGTCGGTATATATGTATATGACTACTTAGACCTCCATGGTCGACATCTAACGGTGTCTATAATGCTTACCTGTGAGTCCAAACAGGCCCTTAGAGCAACCATCAATATGTGTTTAATCAATGCCATCCATGTATTTGGCAATTCATTAGGGCCTAACTCCAAAATTAACTAAAATAATTTGGAAACGTCTCTTGCCCAACAATTTTATTTTAATAATGTAAACTTCTAATAACCCATGCTTATAAGATTAGTTGTAAGAATAATAAAATTGGAAGAACAGGTGGTCTCAAGTTGTTTGTGGGTGAACATAATTAATGATCCATCCAGATAAAAATTCCACCCATCATGTGCATCTGACAGACAACCTTCCATTAAGTTTGCACCACCTCGAGGAACACATTTTGCGGCCTCAAGTGCTATAAAGTTTGGGATTTTCAAAAGATAGGAGTATATAGTCGTACAAATCAAGTTTTCAAACCTTTTAAGATCAATTCATAATTACGTATATATTAAAATAATGGTCTTAACAAAGACCGCGAATCTCCACTGTTTCCTTGGATGTCCCACTTGTGTTTGGATCCACCTCGATTTAGGTCATAAAATGATCTCAAAAAACGTATGCACAGGGTGGATTTCTCACAAACATTACGGTGGCCCCACCAGGCATCCGACAGATATGGAAATGATATAAGAGCACTACCTACAACTGAGGGTTATATAGGATTATTACAACCCCAAGTACTGTGGTACCCACTATTATTTGTGTCTTATATCCACTCCGTCCATTGGTTTCACCATATTTTTTTAGGCAAAGAAAGTAGGGATTTCCAAAACTTAAGTGGTCCACACCACACGAAACAGAGTATATTGAATGGTAACCTGTTGAAACTTGCTAGTTGGCCATAGGAGTTTTGGATCAGAATGATATTATTTTTCGTGTCTCATTCAGTTGGAATTAACCTTATGAACAGATTGGATGGATATAAACATCAAGGTGGGCCTCAACGAGATTTCAACAATGGGCATTTCCATCAGTATCTGTTTCCTCTAGCCCATCCAGTGGGTTTAGATGAACATGCAGATAATTGAACCATGGGCCTTGATTGCACACAATGAAAAGATGTCTCCTGTGCAAACAGGCCCTAAATATGCTTTATCAGTTACCCATATAGGAACACGAAGAAGACATGATAAATGAGAGCCATCAATTATACAGAATGCAAACAACAACATACCATATCCGTTTTACATGGTTTCGCTGCAGACGAGAGAATGTTAGCAAATTATATGACTTCTTGGAGTGTTTTCCCTGCATGATCAGATGTAAAATTGTCCCATATTTTTTACATAGTCATTACATTATTGCATTTTCACCAAAATTTGCTGGAAGGCTGAAATATAAATTCAGTTTCTGAAAAAAAAATCTATCTAATACAGACATCATACTACATTATAACATTTGCCAGGGGTATGCATATTGGTGCTCCTAGTATAAATAACCAGACATTCATAAAGAACAGCCCACAGGCAATAACCAAACTCATATTCAATAACCAATCTGTTGGTAAGATGAAATACATCAGAAAGTAGAAATCCAGATATTCATGAAGAACAATCCAAACCCAGATCAAAGACAAATAGAGAATTGTCTCCTTCATCTGATTTAGATCCTAAATCAGGTCAATCAAGAGTTGTTGACCCTTGAACTCGATCCATATCTTAAATCTAGACATTTGGATGGTCTAAATCTGCAACCTGGATGCTTAGATAGGCTTGATCTATAGCTTGAGCCCTTAGATGGGTATGATTTTGGTCCAATATGCAATCTGAAGCCTTACATGGGTATGCTCACACAGTTTGCCATAAAGTAATTTAATTGGATGATCAAATGGCCTGACATCATTTGCCAACTGTATGCATATTGGCGAAGAAAATGCTTTAACCTATAGGCAAAAGTACGCAGTTCCATCCTCTATGGATAAATGGAATTTACTTAAATGTAATGAAGAATAGCCTAGTTCATTTTAAAGTGTGAGGGTGATATTCAATTCTAATTTGGACAGTAGAATACCTTTGAAAAGGTTTCTGAAGGCAGTCCTATGTGCAACTGTTCCAGTGGTACTTAACCCAATTTGCAAAGATCAACCACACCATGCTGAACTGATGAAAGCACCAGCCCCATGTAGCTGACGCAAAAGAGGAATGAATAAAGAGATCGTCCTCATTTCTTTGCATGCACGGCATCCACTGATGATTATTTTCTGTTCGTTGACCATCCAAATGTGACAACTCTAGGCAGTGCCTTCACATCCAAAAACTAAGTTCATGATGCCCAACTAAACATCATTCTCTATAGGAAGAAGTTGTAGTGCCTGCGAATCTTCAAAATGGTAATATCGGATGTATACGTGCCTCATTCAAACTGCAATTCTAATTCTGGAGCCAAGGGCATCCCTCTAAATAAATAAATAAATCTAGTGCCAAAGGTCCAACCAGCCTGCTTAACAGCCACAAGGGGTTCTAATAGTTAATTCTGTCTTTCCAATCAGATGGTCAAATTTTTTAATATCAAAAAGAAATGAAAAACTAAAGGAGAGGCAAAGCAGCACCAATCACAAGTGTAAGACCCGTATCTTAGACCGTACCGTTCCATAAACTTCTGCGGTCTTACCGGTCAAATTTCGGCAACTTTCGACCCTTAACCGATATCGACGCGCGACCCTGATTCATATGCCGACAACCTGAGTCGTCTCAACCCAAGACCAATACCATAGCGACCGCGCCGTCGTTGCGGTTCCGATGCCACGACTCGCGCGCCGAGGCGATACCCTGTTCAAGAGATGTGGGCCAACGTTTGGTGCGAGAAAACGCCGCGCGTTGTAAAATTCAAGGAAATCTCTACGATGTGTCACATCAATCACATCAATCCCATCAATCAATCAATCCATCAAGCCATCATATATCAAGTACACATCACTTTATTCCCTTTTCCTAAGCAACCACAAAAGTCTCCCAAACCCATACCTCTCTTACATAAAAAGCCACAAAAGTCTTCACCACACATACCTCTCTTACACAAAAGCCTCAAAAGTCAATATTTTCTTACACAACCATCACTCACTATATCCATCCATCACTCTCTCTCTCTCCCTTTACAACTCTCTCTCTTTCTCTCTTTCTCATTTCAAATCTCCAAGCAAAATTCTAAGCTCCATACGTATGGAGTTTTCCAAACTCTCCTAAGCTCTAAGTGGCGCACCTCTTCATCCCAAAATCTCTTATCTCAACCCTCCATTCTTCATCTCATCCATTGAAGTTGAAGCTAAGGTGCCAAGGAACCCCTAGGAGCGAGAAGATCGGACGGTGGGTGCCTCTATAGGGTAGTTTTTCTTATTTTTATGGTGGACCAAGTGAGGCCCACCAATCAATGGTGTGGATCTCACTTGAGACCCTAATATGTGGTCGATGGACCACTTGGATCATCATGATCATTCCATGATGGGGCCATTCTCCATGGACCCCATCATGATGTTTATTTCATTTAGAAAGGTCATCTAGACCGTCCATATCGGTGGGGAATGGATCTCCACCATTGATTTACATTTTTAGATGGTCACATGTTCAAAGGGATCCGTTTATTGTATGATTTCATTCAAGGGAGGGCTCATAGTGGGGGAGCCCTCCATCACAAGCCGTGTCCCACTCTCCATGTCTCTCTTCCTTGTTGTTTCTTTTATTTTATTTTATTTTAATTTATACAATGGGGTTGTGTGGCCCACTTGAATGGACCCCGCCCTGAGACATTATTTTGTTCAAGATTTATTCGAGTGGGGCCCACCATATGCGTTGTACACACATCACCCATCAGTGGTGGCCCACTTCATCAGGGCCCACCACAAACTATTTGTTTTAAGGAAAGCAAATCGTCCAGCGTCTGGGACGCTGGACGTTTCAAAAAGAAAGAGAAAAAGGGAAAGAAGAAAAGAAGCTTTTAGTGGTCCACTTGCTTAGGCCCCACCGTGATGTATTTAAACAATCCAAGTCGTTTATCCTCTTACCTACAGTATTTTAGCCATTGGGTAGAAGTTTGGGACTGATTGGAAGACCTGGTGGGCCATGGCGTCGAAAAACGCATCATTACCATTCAAGAATCCTTTTTTGATTTTTTTTCATTCTCTAATCACAAAAAGATTCAAACTTCGGACTCATTTCGATTGTTACGGGCCACTGAACGCAATGGCCGGGGTGGATTACTGTAAAGCGGACCCCACGTGTGAAAAACCCTGAAAAATGAGTTTTCAGAAATTTTTAAAAAATAAAAGCAAGAGGCATAGCCTCTGCCTCTGACGCCTGCAGCAGCAGGCGGGCGACCGTGCACGGACGGCCATGCAGCCACCCACGGCTGCTGCCGTGGGCCCCACCATGATGCATATGTCTCATCCACGCCGTTCATGAGGCGGGTCCCCTCCTCAGGTGGGCCCTCCCCAAATTTCAGCTCGATCTAAAACTCCGGTGGCCCACAGCACTTGAAACAATGGAATTGAACCCCTACCATTGGAATCTATTTTTGGGCCCACAGAAGTTTCAGATCAATCTGAAATTTATATTCTCACTTCATACAGGTCTGAGTGACCTTATGAACGGGTTGGATTTCAAATAAATATTGCGGTGGGCCACATATGTGGGACCTACAGTGAGGAATGAATTTTCATCCACCGTCCACGGCTGTGGACGGTGGGACCTACCATAATATTTGGGTCTCCCTCTCACCGTCCGCCTGACGGTGGAGCCAACCATGTTTTCTCCCTGTCGTCCATCTGTTTTGTCGATGGGGCCCACTGTCCTCTGGTAACGGCTGTTCTGTGGGACCCACCATTATATATATTTATATGTTATATAGTTTATAATGTATATTTTATAATATGAATTTAGTGGCAGGCCCTACATGGGAACCACCTCAGTTCCATTTTAATGATTAAAGAGCTGGTTCAACAGCCCTTAATGTATGAATTGCTTTTGTAGTTATAATGTATGTATAAAGCTGTACGTATTAGATATGTGGGCCCAAGGTCCGTATGACCTTTTGAACATAATGGATTGCAAACAAAAAAATTTAGTGGGCCCTAGGCCATGTGTCCCTATGAATAGTTTGGATGGAAATAAATATTTTGTAAGGCCCATGAGTCGGGACCCATTTGATATATTTAAAGGCCATGAGATTGAATCGGAACAATGTATTCCAAGGCTCATGAGATTAGGCTCATTTGACAGTTTTGGGGGCCCATGGATTAAGGCCCATCGAGATGTAGTAGGACTTATAGGTTGAGGCCCATTTAGTGTACGTATGGGGCCTAATTGGTGTAGCCCATTTGTTGCATATGAGACCTATGAGTTTAGGCCCATTTGATGCAATCCAAGGCCCACGGGTTTTGACCCATTGCAATGCACATAAGACCCATTGGTGTGGCCCATTTATGTGGCCCATCTGATGAATAAAAGGCCCATAGGATATGGCCCATTTGATATATATAGGAAAAGCCCAATGGGATGAACCTAAGGTCCATTGCAATGTGTAATCCCAATACTGATTATGTAGCGATGTTCAAGAAGATCGTGCCTGGAAAGCAATGTTGGTTTGACGTCCACATTGCGAGTATAATGCTGGTTGGATGTCCACATTACGACTCTCCTTAGGGCCCATTTTTAGGCCCGTACTTATTATATAGGCCGTCCACGTCCATCTGCATTGTAAGATAGTTCATTTTATTATAACATGTTTAGTACAGTTCCATGACTCATGATCATACGCATCATATGTATGCTTGACGTGAGAATTGTCTGATCATAGCATTTGCCTTCGGGCAGGTTGTTTATGGGCTCCCGGTTAGGCGGTGTTGCCCTACATGAGCGCACGATATGCGTAGGATTTGATGCATGACTGGATAGCATGAATCATGCATATCGCATTTGTATGACATGAATATTGTCGCCCTAGCGACATCGGGGTCGTAACTTCCATAGGTGTATCGTGGTTGGCAGGATTGGATACCGAAAATTTTGTTCTACATGGGGTACTATAGATATCCCTGGGTGAAAGTCTCTAAACCCTTATGGTACCAAGAGGTTGCTCCAACGTCTAGACCGAGTGGATAGATGAGCGTTGAGTGCCGATTATCAGACGGTTACGTTCTCCACTGTGTCGTGGTCGGTTGGAAGGGGGTGCGGCCTTACCCGCCCGATAGTAGGGGTAATACTAGGCTGAGTCTGACCAGCTCGAGGAATGGGTCTGCTATCGACGAGTCGCGCCTGCTATTGGCAGACGGATAGTGTGGTCTCTTCCACTTACCTTATTGCGCGCAATATAGCGACAATCTGGTTTAGAGTGTACTAGACCCCGGTGATATCCCATATTTTGAGCTGTATTGATGTATGGACATAGATGAGGATCTGTATGCTTGAGTTGCATTGCACATCGCATGACCTTGGGATGGCCGACACCATTCATGTCTTGCATCGCATAAGCCTTGGTACGGCTCATGACATTATGGATTTATCTACATATTCCGTATTACTCTGATATTGCATGATCATATTACTACCTTGCGCACACACTTTCACCACCATCTAAGCTTTCTGTAAGCTTATGCACGACCGTTGCGTGCAGGTGACGTTGGATCGCAGCAGCGCTGAGGCAGGAGCACGTTGCGGAGCGTTTTGGAGTTCTTGTTCTTTACCGTTGTATTTTCCTTTATGCTCATTGTACTTGTAAAGTTTTTGATCATAGTGGAAATGTAATGAATTTCTTGGTTGTTGTTTGTGGGTTATGCCTTTGGTTATGCTTATTACGAATCAAACTGATATTTAAAATCCTCCTCGTAGCATCCCAGGATCGGAACCTGGCGAATGGGAGCTAGGAGCCGAGAATGGGGTTCTACGGAGGCTGTCGGCGCCGAATTCGGCGATCGAAAATTTTGTGAGCCCGGTTTCCGAGTTTGGAGCGTGACAACAAGTAACCATCTTCTCACCCCTTACTAAGAAACTGAATTTGCAACCTCATTCGCCTCTCTTGTAATTTCTGGAAAGGATATATTTAAGAAAGAAGAAAAGGAATGAATGTCCCTCATAATAAAAGAAAGACGACAAAGTTGTGTATCTGTCATGGAAGCTTGATGGCACTATGGGATTCGCCTTCCACAAGAAAAGAGCCCAAGATAGAAGTAAAATTTGTAAGATCTCTGCAATGGCACCCTAGATTCCACCTTGTTAGAGTCGAGAATATGAGTAGTCCCAAGAAGACCATCTCATATTCTGAGTGACAAGCACAACTCCTTTACAATGGGAGTGAGGCAACAAGCATGCACACCCAACTGGGTGCCCACATAACGATCACAGACTTAGCAGTCTTAAGTTTTCTGTGCATGGATGTACCTGACTTTCAATCAAAACATATCTTAATATGGGAAAATACTAGAGTTTATAGTTTTGCCACCTTCATGCATATTGAGGCAGGCCCACTGTATAACAAAAGGTTCATGACTCACATTCAATAACCAAACTTTTGGTAAGATTACATACTAGATGATATAGGCAATACTGATTCAAAGACAGTCAGAGAACCCAAACATTGGGTAAGATGAGATTGTTAGGGCATCTAAGAAGCAAAAAATCTTAAGCAATCTTTACACATCAGTACAGAACATGCAGAAGAACAGATATTGAGTCAAAACAGAATGACAAAATATATGAAAGATGGCATGAGAGCAGATGTTGAATCAAAACAGATGATCAGAGAAATTACTAGAGTATATCACCTGCCACCTCCATGCATATTGAATCAAAACCCATAAAATATAAAGCTCATTCATATTGAATAGCCCAAACTTTGGGTAAGATGACATTGCACAGAATATAAATACTAGATAATCATGGAGTTCAGCCCATGCCAAATTCAAAGATAGTCAGAAAACCCAAACATCAGGTAAGATGAGATTGCAGAGAAAAAGAAAATAGAAAATCATGAGGACTGTGTGTCCCAATACAATTTCAGGGAATATACAAGAGTATAAGAGCTGCCACCTTGATGCATTATGAGGGAAAACAATATGACAACATATTCTAAGATGGCATGAGTACCGAAACTTGAAATGTAAAGTTGAAATTGCACAAAATCCAACAAACAGAAATCATATACCCACATCTATTTGGAAGAATATAACAAAATGAGAGGGAGTAACCATACCAGAGATCGGTCTCAACTCCAATAGATGAGATCAGTGTACTTCAAGACAATGAAACCATGCTGCGACTAACCAAGAGATTTCAATAGATACCTTTCAGCATTAGGTTTTTAATGTTAGTAAATTTAGAGAATGAAGATAGCGCATTTTCAATGAAGATTAATATACCTAGTTTACCTAAGATTTCATAAATGACATCCAAGTGTAACCAGTACTAGTATTTCCATCTGAAATCACTGGTAACAAGAAGAGAAGACAGAATTTGAAGACCAATGGATAGACACATGAGATCTACCAAATAATTCTCTAAGGAAGTAAAGAGAAATATGCGTTAAATTGGATAGCATGATTCAATAACGAAAAAACAAAGGTCCCTCCCACATACTAACTGGTATAGGTTGAAGTCATTTTGGACCCAACAAGTAAATTGGTTTGGTTACACGTCTAGGTAGCTGGCCATCAAAAAAGCAAAAAGGGAAAAGAAATAACAAAGAAAAAACGGAAACAACCTCTCTAGCATCCACCATTGTTTATAAGTGGTGGATACCTCATTTTGGCTGCAAATAGTAACCATCATCCAGACTAACAAACATGCAACAAGAAGAAAGAGGAGCACTTGCAGTCCAATGAATCTACATATGCCATGTTTTTGAAATAAGGCCTAATTGAAGTTAACAGAAATCATTAAGACCAGTACACAGAAAACTCAAATGGCCAAAACCCACAAATTTATTAAGATTAAGCAAAACCCCCAATTTTCTGAATTTTGCTGGAATGTAAGAACAAAATCGGAAAAACCTCAAATATGAGAAACACTAATGCGAAATATCATAAAACACAACTGACCATTGGCCTATAGAAAGATTAAAGCATATGGAGTAGAAAAGAGACAGTATATATGATGTGTGATACAGAGATCCAACATGCACACCTATTTGATTCAATTCGGGAAGCCATGGCATCTTCCCAGACAGCATAGATGCATATCGGAGGGACTAAGCTCAGGGATAATAGGGATTGCATCACAGGCATGAAAAACCCCCATTTACTCTCGCAGAAACCACGGAAATATAACAATACAGAACATGCAAGACCAATCGACAGCCACAGCACGGCGTTTTCATGCTCGGGGCGAGGAAAAAGACATACCTCAGATTTCTTCCCATCCGTCAGCTCGCGATGGTCTCTCCCGGTAGATGAAAATGACCGTAGTATGACCTAAAAGAACCGAACTTATAGGAGGATTTCAGAAGAAAACCCTCCTCCCGCCATGTCTCCCGCTAGCAAGTGATGGCCTGCAATCCCATCCGCGGTCCGTATGATGGACTGCATCTCAATCCAGGGATGGGCTCGAGAAAATATCACCTACAGAGAGAAATACAGGGACGGATTCGCAAATCCCTCGCCTCATCACCTCAATCCAGCGCCATACCCTATCCACCTGACAGAATCCGCCGCCCAAACAGGCTATCTTACATTGACCACTGGATTTGACCATCCAATCCTGTCCACTCCCTCTTAATACAGGCGAATCCGCCCGTCCAAACGAGCCCTAAACATCAGAATGGAGCCCAAGAAGGTTTCAGCACAAATTTCTTTCCCAATTTTCCCTCTTGTGTGAATCAATTGAGTTTTGGAACTATCTCATTTTTTATCAAACCTCCTAAAATGATCTATAAAAATGTATGTACAGGGTGGATTGATAAAAAACATCGCGGTGGGCCCCACCCAGCATTCTTGCGCAGGAAGTTCCTGCTAAAGGCTTTCGCCGGAAATCCGCGTCCTTCAAAGGCTAGTGGACCACTGAGGGGCCACCGTGATTTATTAGTTTTATCCACACCGGCCATCTATATTTCCATATCATTTTAGATTGTCAAAACAAAAATAAAGTAGATCTAAAGCTCAAGTGGACCACACCATAGGATACAGCAGTACTAAGGACGCCCATATCATTTTATATACTGCATGTCGGTATATTATTGGGAAGGAAGAGGCTGGGTGGTGTGCTGACGTCACTAAGTTATGTGGCCACTGCTGTGATGAATGTTATATATCTACACCATCCATCTATTTTGTGAGATCATTTTAGGTGTGGAGACCCAAAAAATGAGGCAGATTCAAATACAAGGTGGACCACTTCGCAAAAAGCATCAATTGAATGAACACCTACTGTTGAAAACTTCGTGAGAGCTAGTAAGTTTTGGATCAATTTTGATAGTGTGTTTTCCCGTAGTCTAAGTATTTGTGACAGTTTGGATGGCAAATAAACATCATAACGGTCCTTAGGAAGGTCTCAACGGTAGGTGTTATTGTCTCCACTGTTTTCTGTGGTTTGGTGCACATGAGCTTTGAATCTTTCTCACGTTTTTCGCCCCAAGTCCTTAGAATGATACCAAAAGGTGAATGGACAGTGTGGATTTAACACATACATCATAGTGGGGCCAACGTAACTTGGTGACGTCTGATCCGCTTGCATATTATTTTATCCGTACCAAAGGTGTGGAATCACTTGATATGAAAATAAGGGCGAACCATGGCCGTCCATTCATATTAAGAATGTGGGCGAAATGACCTCATTTCCGTTTTAATGTGATCATCATGCGGTAGCCTACCTTGTGCATGGGCAGGATGCGACATACCATAACTTATGATACAGCAGCTGTATCTAAGTATCATTTCTCGAGAAACAAAAACAATCCAAGTCAAACTCAAAACAAGCATTGAAGTAAGCAAACGGCAGACGCCCGGTCCGACGGGCGCAAGATCCGGCGCCTCGGGAGGCATGCAACTAGCCAACTACTATATATGTCCCTCTCATATCTACCCTCGCATAGATGGAGTAGATCAAAACCGTTCAACTGAATGGTCAAATGGGGAATGCCCTATCTTCCAAGAATCTAATTGTTTGGACTGTCCTAACTCTTCAATAGGGTGTAATAAGGGGACGCGGATTGGCTAGTGACCCTGCCACTAGCCAATGGCTAGTGGTCGGTGATCTGTGGGCCCCACCATGATGTATGTGTTTCATAAAACCTGTCCATCCATTTTCGAGATCATTTGATGGTACGGGCCCAAAAATAAGTTAGATTCAAGTCTCAAGTGGACGACATCACAGGAAATACTGTTTTATTGAAGGCCAACTGTTAAAAACTTATTGGGGCCAAAAGTTTTAAATCAAGCTGCTATTTATATATATATATATATATATATATATATATATATATATATATATATATATATATATATATATATATATTTTTTTTAATGTATGACCTAATTAACATGTTGAATGTAAAATAACAACTACAGGGGCCCCAAAAGATTTTTAATGCCGAACATACATGCCATCACTACTGATTAGTTTTCATGTGGGGTGGCCTACTTTGGGTTTATCAGACTCATATTCGGTATATAAGCCCTGAAATGATATGGAAAATGGATGTATGGCAGAAATAAAATATATCATGGTGGGTCCACAGAACAACAACTACTATCCAGTCGCTAGTGGCAGTGTCGCTGCCAAACCGCGTCCGTGGTAGGGTTGGTCCCTCGCTGACAAAATGTCAGAAATGGCTTGCTTTAGGGGATGCCCGATTGCTCACTGACGCACGTACCAACAGCGTCTTTAGTGAGGTGGCTATTGACAGTGTTTGTGGGCCCCACATTATATATGTGTTTTATCCAAGCCATACATCTATTTTTAAGCATGAGCCTTAAAATGAAGAAGAACCAGATCTGGAGTGAACTACACTAAAATAAAAATAAAAAAGAGTAGTGATTGAATGGCTACCATCAAAAACTTCATGGGGCTCATTGTAATGTTGATTTGTCATCCAACATGTTAATTAGGTCACACACACCTACATGAAGAGAACACAAATATCACCTTAATCCAAAACTTGTGGTTTTTAAGAAGTTTTTAATGTTTCAATCATCACTCTTTTGTGTGGTATGGTCCATATCAAATTTGGATCTACCTTAATTTTAAGTTCATACTATAAAATAATTTAGAAAATGGATGAAAGGCGTGGATAAAACACATACATGATGATGTGGCTCATAGAGCACTGCCGATAACCGCTTCATTGTCAATGCATTACGTACAAAAGTGTTTGGTCAAAATTCGCAGTTAGTATGCGTATATTGTGTCAGGCTTGTCAAAACATTTTATAACTCAATTGAAACAGAATAACTTTAACCCCAAGTACCAAGATAAAAGCTATGGACAATTGTCTATAACCAAAATTTAAAACAGTTGAGCTTCAATTCAATTACATGTATGTGCAATCAAACGATTTGAAAAGGAATTAGCTCATCATTTTTAACAAATCCGTTTTACTTTTCAGCAGAAATAATTTTTTCTTAGTATAATAGTAAAGATAATTTAATTCACACAACATAAGAGTAAAATGAATAAAAATAAAAACTTAACAAAAGTGTCCTTCAACACTTCAACGCTTGTGACATAAATGGCAAAACTCTATATTTAAATCTTTCTTAGTCTAATGACTCGGACATGGACAAATGAAATTATATATATATATATATATATATATATATATATATATATATATATATAAAGGGGTTTAGCACTTGGCATAAATAGAAGGAAATTACACCACTCTTAGTCTAGGTTGGTCCAACATGGTAGAATAGATGGCAAAATTACACTACTCATGTGCTAAAGCTAGTTCACATAATAGCATGGACGAGCTCTCATATGTTAGGATAAATTTAAATAAAGATAAAAGATAAGTAGTGTTTCATTGTAAATCTAACTTGATGTGTTGGGTTAGCAAGGGTATTGAGCTCTTCGATCTTCCTCCTATTTATAGAATTTTTAAGATATCTACACGGAAATATCTTTATAGACACTTCTCATGTATGCTAATGTGGAGACAATCTTATAAACCCAAAGACAATAGTGGCATATCAAAGAACATCACATATGCTAATTGTTTATCAATCCAATAGTGGAATATCAAAGAACATCACATATGCTAATTGTTTATCATGGGTTGATCATTGATTATGCATATGTTATATCCCCCATTACGTTGATAGAAATTTCTCTTGAGCTACCACATATTGGTGATAGTTATCTACTCCTCCGCATTAACATGAATAATGCACCATAATGCCATGCCAACTTAGCCTAATCATTACTCTGCTCTTCAAATGTTGTCAGCCATAAGGATCATGCAAAATGCAATGGCATGCCAATCAAACTTAACATTCAATGCAACTATTTGTCGGTCGATGCCCAACTTTGGTCATGAGGCCATTGT
This sequence comes from Magnolia kwangsiensis, assembly GCA_037074715.1. Taxonomy (NCBI): domain Eukaryota; kingdom Viridiplantae; phylum Streptophyta; class Magnoliopsida; order Magnoliales; family Magnoliaceae; genus Magnolia; species Magnolia kwangsiensis. Next base: position 102,521,181 of record CM073585.1, on the reverse strand, counting down.
GTCAGTTAGCTAACTACGCCACATGATTTAGATATGTTACAAGTATGTCCATGTTGTAGCCAGTTGGGCGTGTTTCTTGACTTTACAGATTCTAATCTCATTCGGCCATCAGAGCAGTCCAAGATATCTTTATTCGGTCTCTCGTTAAGATTTATTACCACATGTCATTATCTGAGTCGCATTTCTTGACTTTACAGATCCTGATCTCATTCGGCTGTCAGAGCAGTCCAAGAAATCTTTCCGTCCCTTGTTAAGATTTATTACTACATGTCATTATCTGAGTCACCGGATCTAATGTAGTTAGATCAGGCATAAACAGAAGAAATCCACCTAATAGATTATTAGGACAATGCAATCAAATAAAATTTTGGTAAGTTAACACATACCATGATGAATATGTAACATTCAATCAGTCCACTTGAGTTCCATTTTAGAAGGTAGCCCTCAAAATTAATCATGCCGATCAAAAACTCTTTTGACCTAGCCATAGGCAAATGTGGTGACAGGGACATCCAATGTCGAAATCTACTAAGGCCTACTATGATGCTCATGTCATAAAAGTGAGTACATGGAGGATGAACCAAGACTTTAGTGGGTCCTGGACAGATGATTTCAATGGTGAGAGTCCTATTCCACTGTTTCCCCCAGTGTGGCCCACTTGAGTTTTAGATAAGCCTTATTTTGAGGATCACGACTTACAATGATCTGTTGCAAACCATAAACAATGAATTTCATGAGGACGCATGTGTATTTATATCGCACCCACTGCCTCCTTACAATAAATTGCGAAGGGTGTGTGTAGGTGGAAATCGCACTCAGCCAATTGCCATAGCATTACTCAATAAAATAAAAAGAGATTTTACGGCACTAATACCACTTGGAATTCAGCTACTTGTGACAGATGAGATACCTTGTCTAAAAGTCAAAATAAAAAAGAAAAAAAAAAGAAAAAAGAATACGACTTTGAGAGAGAGAGAGAGATGGAGAAGAAGAGCAGAAGCTTTAGATCCTGTTTCAACAGTTGCAACAGCGCTAACCATTTCTTAGTATCAGAAGACTTCTCCATCTCTTGGGAATGCACTGCAACTACAAGCTACAAGCGCCTCTCCCCTTCCATAGAATTACAAGACCCGTGTACTACTTCCTCCGGTAACAAGAAGAAAAGAGCATGGATGTTCCTTCATCGATTATTTTCTTCCCTTCCCAAAAGAGGTTATCATATAGAGAGAGAGGGTGCCAAACAAGATGCTGTCACTTGTCCAAACAAGGACATGAGGAGGAGACGGCCATCGTCGTGGCTACCAGATCCTAACCACAGATGGCCGGTCCAAGGATGGTGAAATATAGATACACTTCTGCATCTTCATGTTCTTTATTTCTCTCTTTTTAATAAGAAGAAAAATTCAAACAACAAACAGGACTCCATGAAGTATATTTGGAAATTTTAGAGATGAAAATTGAAGGATAAAAAAACTGTATCATTACTTCTTCTGTCTATTCAGTTGTAATTTATATATGAGGGGTAGGAGTACAGTGGAAACCAACATTCCTACAATTCACACCTTGTTTATGCGACTTTGCAGTTCGTTTTTTTTTTAGAGTCGTCTCCCTCCCTCCCTCGCTCCCCCTCTCAATTGTTTCTTCTTCCTTTTTTACCAGCATTGTTGATGTTGATTACTTAACAAAACCATAATATAAAATTTCAAATCAACTGGTTACAATATTGACCATATACATTAACATGGACCATCCATCATGTGACCCTAAATGGCTAGAAAATTCAGTGCTTCTCGTAAGAAAGAGAAGGGGACAATGTGGTCATGGCAGCACCTGATGATCCCGATCAGAAAGAAATGGATTCCATTCTCCTCAATGGATTTTGATTACTCACCAGGTGTATCATGATGTCCTAAGATGAGCAATTGTCAGAAACAGGCCAATTGCAGTTGATCAATAACCTTTAAAGAGAAACAGTCATCTCTGAGAAATGAAGAGATCTATCTATTATAGATTGTTTCTTCTGCGTCTTCTTCAGGACTAATGGCAATACGTGTTGAGACTTTGCGCATATGGTGAGGGGAGAGAGATGCATGGCTGCTGTATCTTGAACATTTCCAAGACAAAGATCCAATTCATCCCATTAATCATCATTTTCTCTAGTTCCCATGGCTTCTATTCCATCTGCCCACGCATAGAGATTACAGATAAGGAGACTCTGATCTTAAGAGTCTCTCTGGAAACAGGTGTATCTAGGGTGTGACTACAAGAAGGCTCTGGTCCGGGGAGGGAAGTCTGTTATTAAAAATCCAAACAGAAATGCACCTCCTCGCAGCTCTCCGGAAGGACTTTGTTTCCGAGGACAGTCTGCACGCTTACACTGCGACGGTGGTTCCGTACAGATAGTAACAAGTAGAGATGATAGTTTGAATTACTCCTACACGGATTCTTTCAAATCTTACTCTCTACTATCCGGAGGTGAATCAGAGTAAGCAAGCCCTAGTCCCGGAGGGGGGAACATAGCCTATTATAATAGGTAGATGTTACTACAGATAATCTTAAGATAGTTCCTCTGTAATACTATCTATCATGAGATTCTCTTAAAGAGGTATTTGATTACAGAAAAGTATCCTTTCAGAGCCTCCCTTTCATAAATCAATTGTACTTCCCGCCCTTATTCAATTCCTCAAAGGATTCAGAATTGCGGGCGGGTATAACAACTAGTCTACTATTAATATAGTCCGCCCTTATTCAATTCCTCATAGGATTCGGAATTGTGGGCGGGTATAACAACTTTCAACTCATAGTTACACCTTTAAACTACTTTTAACTCATAAGTACAGCTTTAAAACAAGAGTGTTAGTGTTCAGTACTCCTCTGTTTACTAAAGAAATCTATGAAGAAATTACCTATTTTATTTTATACTCTTTATCCTCCTATACCTAGCCCCCTCAGTCGCCGGGTGGTTATGTTCTCAATTGGGAAGCCTTAGACGCAAGAATGAACTCCCGCTCAGGCTTCTCCACTCGGGAAGCCCCACGCTCTGGTTCTTTACATTGGGTTGCTCGCTCACTCCGTCTTATGCTCACCCTCTTCGTTTTTAGACTACCTCTTCCCTTTCTTACCTTAGCCCCTACTTTCCTTACTCCCCTCTTACTAATCGACCTCCCCTTATACTATTCCTTCTTCCAAAGGTTTTTATAGTGCTGGAGATGAAGATATGTCAATGGAAGCAGCACCATGAGCTTCTTTTTTTTTCTTCCTCCTCTTCTATTTGAGGACTGAAATCAGTTGCCCGTTTTATCTTTCATGGCAGATTGTTAAATTGTTTGGTTCTTGAACTTGAAAATATATCTTCACATGCAGTTGGATCCAAGGAACAGTTGAAATAGAGAGAGATTATAAGCTGCTATACATCTAAAAATGTCTGTCAACTTCTCAGGTTGATTTTCAAACATCCATCAATGAAAGTAATCAGATTAGTTAAAGTTAAAAAGTCAAGGGCAAAACATTCAGTTCTAAGCAATTATCAATGATTCTACACAGGAAAGGATCCAGTGTTAAATGATTTCATTTGAGTTAGTTGCCCAGCACTCATCATCCCATTGCATAGAGCAGTTATTGGAGGGACAGGTTTTGCATCTGCTGGAACCTACAGCAAATGGGCCATACCACAAAACATTACAAAACAAGGATAATCCTGTCTACTGATTGGAGGATTTTTTGCACATTGACTGACAGCCATTGTTTAGACTTATTTTTCTTATCACCCATCTGCAAAAAAAGAGTTCCTCCAGCTACCGGCTATGAACAGCATGATTTTCAGATTAGTTTCCATCCACAGTAGGGCCCAGAAGATGATCCAGAAACTTATGCACGTGTGCTGAATGTAAAGAGATAGGAGTTACTGTAAAACTTGCTCGCATGTGACACCACCAGATTCTTTTAACTTCTTAAAATGTAGCCATGGGGTGGGCTGTACATCAGTCAAAACAAGCAGCATAAAAACGTTTAAGCTTTTACTCTATGCTATGTTGGCATTAGTCAACAGAAAACACAACATAAGCATCACAAAAGCATAGCTTTCATAGACGAGAAACGTACATTAGTTGGATACATGCACATATAGAAGGCAGTCAAATTTACAGTATACACAATTTTCGGCCGTTCACATGAAGTCAACAGATAGTTCTGGATCTGATATTACAGGTGCAGCACAAAAGCAATGGCCCGAGACAACCCAGTGAACAGCCAGGGTCTCCTTCAACTGGCATTGTCATCATTTGGGGGTCGAGTAGCCCGACGGAACCACGTATTGAAAGCTGAGACAAGGTGTGGGCAGTCTTCAACATTGCGGGTGGCAAAGCTGAGGCAGTGATGCAGCAATAACTCAGCATCCGACATGGGTAGCGTGGATATTATCTTCAGGAATGTCTCTTCCAATTCCTGATATAGCTGTTTCTGACCCGAAGGTATAGGCGAAACATTCTTCTCTCTGCAAATGATCAACACTGGGAGCCAAACACTTACGAGCTTCAATCTCACCTGCAAGAATGGAGTGCCCATTTGTAAAACTCCAAATGTCCAAACAGCTCAACCACTGTTTGAGGCACTTTTTGCACTTGGGAAATTGGCAATTTACTTCAATTTCGAAGATGTTATTAATCTGAACCCTATTTATAGAAGTGCGTAATGATTAAAACGAATTCAATTTTCTTTTGTTGATATCTATACCATATAAACAAAACAGCAATCTTAACCAGATAAAGTCTTGTATGTGGGGCTCATGTGTAATAATCAAGATTGGAACTTGCAAGAACATGAACAGTGCTCATCAGAAAAAAATTTCAGGGGAGAGCACAGATATGTAAAACATATAAAACAAGCAAAAACACTTCCAAATTAAGACTGCTGTTTTCACTTTTTTTTTATTTTATTTTTTGGATATAGATGACAACAACAACCAACAACTCTAGCAGCACAGCCAGTGATCTCTGCGGCTACGTTACTGCTGCTGCAGAAGCTGCAGGTGGTGGTGTTGCTATTTGTCATTGACCACCAGCAGCAACAATAGCACCAGCACAGTATGTACCCAAGGGACACAGATTTCCCAAGACGTAACAAAGATGTTCTTGAAAAACCCTTCTGTAGAGATTCCCAATAAGCCCATCTACTGTGTTTGCCGTTAACAAACACATGACAGGAAACAAGTTTTCAAAAATCAGAAATATCTAAATATTTCTCAGCAAATGCTTATCTCCAAGGCCCAGTTTCATCTTTCCTGCCCATTATATGACCAGTAAAGTCACTCTCAACAAAGAGATGCACATCTCAACAATATCCAACTCAGAGAATCTTCACACTTTCTAGATTCTCACCTCAGCTTCATCTGAATCTGTGATTCTGGAATATGCAAGTTTCATAACTCCAAAAGCATCACCATAATTGGGCTGGTCTAGGGTCACCAATCGCCACCGACAAAGGGATGACCCGACAATCTTTAAATGCACTCGATAAAAACTCCTCCCGACAGTTCCCTTCCCATGTGGCACTCACACTCCCTCCTCTCCCCTCTTTATTTACTTTTTACCCTTCCACTTTTAGAATTTTTTTAACTCCTACAAGTATGTTTTCTAAGTCTCTCCCAGTAGAAAAACTTTATACCGTGGCAGAGTGATGGATGATACACAGGCACTTAGAATTTTATATCTGACATGAGTAATTTCAATTATACAATTCAAATAATGGGTCCAAGTTTAGATGTATCGTGAGCCAAAATTCATTCATATTTGATTTTCTAACTCATGGATTGGTGGACATTTATTGGACAGTTAAAATTGAAAAATATCCAACGGTTCTATTTCAACAAAAATCTCTCCTAATCAAAGATTAGGTTTTACCAAAAGAATCCAAGTTTTGGGGTGTGGCTAAGAGACACTGGGTTACACAATTCATACGGTGTAACTTGAGTTAATACAAGCAACATATACAGTTTCTAAATGGCCATATATCAAGAATCATGCACTGCCAAAGTATGAAATAACTCTCTACCCACTCTCACTTCTCTATATACACTATATTCTTAGGACAGGTGAGAGATTTGATAATAGGTGAACAGATATTGTATACCAATCATACTTAGGCTCAACCTACCCTGTACACTATGGATGGGTTGCATCCTCAATAACAGATTGTTTGAACAATCTTACATTATGATTTATAGACAAATGTTGGTACCATTAAGATCCACACAATTTACTGACAAATGTTGGTACAGATAATCCACAATTTTTTATTTTTTTTATTTTTGTTTGAAAGCTGATCATCAACAATTTTCATTTCAACTATCCATTAAATGTGAGGGAAACGTGAAATCTGATTTGAGATGTTAGGGTTAAGGGAAGATGTTTTGCAAACTATTATCAATCAGATATAGTAGTATATCAAGTAATTACTTAGTAGAAGTATTTTTGAACTTTTTATTTTCTAAAACTATTTCAACTTAAGGCTTGTTTGTTTCACCAATTAACCCGGTAGTGTAAAGGAAATGTGTCATCATTACGATTTTACCACCGTCAAACCAAATATGGCAAATGTCATTCAAATGTTTTTTGTTTTTTTTTGTTAGTAAACACATCTCATTGTTTGTACACACACCACACTGTTAGTCACACCCAACTATTAGCCACACCACATCCCACTTGGGAATCAATACCAAGACTTCAGCATTGAAACAAGGGTATCTGCACTCAGTCTAGCACCTAAGCTATGGATCGGGTGTGTTGTCAGTCAAATGTAGAGATGTATTCAAGAGATGAGTAAAGGAAT
>CM073585.1:99379083-99419776 GCA_037074715.1 Magnolia kwangsiensis | reverse complement strand
ATTAAACGACATTGAAAGCGTTGAAAACAGTCAATCAAAGCGTCTAAAATCCGCACCTTTTCTCCTATAGGTGTATTGGTTCGAACGGAGCGTATACGCTCCGTTTACGGTGAATAGGCAACCTAATACACAAGATCCATAAGCTACTTCGCTATGGAAATGACGGAATAAAAAATCAGCAAGTATTTAGGGTATTTACTTACCTAGAATCGCGGTGTAATCACCGGCAAAGTGATTGGATTGCGTGGCTTAAGCACGTGCAACACGTGGCACAAGCAGCAGGAAATTTCCTTCCACTCTCTCTCACAAACTCTCACTTTCTCTCTCACTCTTGCTAGGGTTTCTAGCAAATTCGGATGGGTGAGAGGAGTGAGGGTTTAAGCCCCTTTTATAACCTAAATCTTGTCCGAAATAGGCTTGGGAACAATGTTTACTTGATACTTAACCAAATCGGGGCTGTTTCGGTCCAAAAAGATATTTCTGGTGGTCCCCTGGCCGAACGCGATCGGACTTAAGTTTATACATGTCAGATGTCGCTTACATCCCATTTTCAGACCAGTAGTGTTCGTAGATCGCACGTGGCGGTCCAGTTTCAGTTCAGCGGTCACCGCACGTAGATCAGGTCTACAAGTCTTATGATATGAAATAGAAATTTTTCCTGATCTGAGGGTGTAATTTGGATGAATTCTGACGGTCAGAACGCTTAATAATAACGCGTCAAGTCGTGTGCCAGATTTGAATTTCAAATTCCAAATCTAACCCTATTCTCACTCTCTTCACTCCAGGCTCAATGAAATAGCCTGTGAATGTCGGTTGGACTTGATTTTTGAAATGATTGTCAAGTCCAGCTATGCAGTTCTAACGGTCTAAGATTGTAGGTATCGGACTTTCGACGCGAGGTTTAGATCCAATACAAAGTTTCAAAGAGGTCTAGAGGACAAACCGGTTTAGAGTTTGATCCGCTTTGGTTCTACTCGCTTTGGTCATGTAGAACATATTTAAAGTGATCAGGGACTATTTCCCAGCTACTCTAGCATTGCGCTAGCTAACTTATACTTATTTTCTAAAGGAATTAATCGTACGCGATTTCTGGTCGAGTTGATACTCGAGCCCAAGTACGAATTTTTCTAGGACGTTACAATCTACACCCCTTAACAAAAAATTTTATCCTCGAAATTTGTACCTTTTCGTACTCCTCGAGAAGCTGTGGGTAGTTCTTTTTGATCTCGACTTCTATCTCCTAGGTAGCCTCTTCCTCAGAGTGATGCGTCCACAATACTTTCATAAGGGGAATCACCTTGCTACGCAGTACCTGCTCCTTCCTGTCTAGGATACGTGTCGGTCGCAGGATATATGTAACATCTTCTCTTAACTGCACCTACTCCCATCTGATGATGTGGGAAGGATCAGAAACGTACTTCTTCAGCATAGAAACACAAAATACATTGTGAACGCACGCAAGAGGCGTGGGTAAAGCCAAACGATATGCCACTACTCCCATATGATCGAAGATCTGGAATGGACCAATGAATCGCAGTGCCAGCTTCCCCTTCTTCCTGAACCGAAGGACTCCCTACATAGGGAAAACTCGCAAAAACACATGATCCCCAACTGTGAACTCTAGCGGCCGCCGTCTCGTATCGGCATAACTCTTCTGTCTGCTCTACGCTGTGAGAAGCCGACGTCTAATAATATCAATCTTCTCCGACGTCGCCTGCACTAACTCTGGGCCAATCAAGCTACGCTCACCGACCTCTGCCCAGCAATGCGGTGCGCGACAAGGTCGCTCATACAACGCCTCGTAAGGTGCCATACCGATACTCGCCTGAAAACTGTTGTTGTACGCGAACTCCGCATATGCAAGACAGTCATCCCAACTGTCCTTGAAGTCTAATGCGCAAGCTCGCAACATGTCCTCTAAGATCTGGTTCACCCGCTCTGTCTGTCCGTCTGTCTGTGGGTGGAAGGCAGTACTGAACTTCAACTTCACACCCATAGCCTCCTGAATGCGAGTCCAGAAAATAGAAGTGAACCACGTGTCTCTGTCCGACACGATCTCCAACGAAACTCCATGCAGACGCATGATCTCTCTGATGTACAGTCTAGCCAACTCGTCTGCAGAGTTCGTGACTCTGATCGGTAGGAAGTGCGCCGACTTCGTCAGACGGTCGACGATCACCCATATGGAATCATGTCCCTTCCTCGTCTTCGGCAGCCCTGAAACGAAATCCATGGAAATGAAGTCCCACTTCCACTCTGCGATCGGCATAGGCTGCAAGAGTCCAGGTGGTCGGCGATGCTTTGCCTTCACCTGCTGACAAGTAAGACAACGGGACACGAACTCTGCTATGTGGGTCTTCATACCTTTCCACCAATAGGTCATCTTCACGTCGCTATACATCTTCGTACTGCCTGAATGCATCGCGAGTCTGGTACAATGCGCAGCCTCAAGAATCTCTCGTCTCAAGTCAGGGATATCTGGGACGTATAGGCGGCCACGATAACGTAAGCCCCCATCCATCCTAATAGTCGATAGCCCAATGCGCCTGACTATGGCACGTGATATCCACCATCACAAGAATAGGAATACCTCCGATGTGGGCAGTGACCTCAAAGGCCGAATGCTGAGAAGTCTTTGTCGCAGCTGCCTCAGCTGTCAAGGCATGCACCCACCTACGTCAAAGGAAGCGACAGCGTACGTCACGTGACCATAACCCAGGCCCGGTATAATCTCATTCATGCTCTGATACCAACTTGTAACACCCTAAAAATCGGGGGTCATGTATAAACTCAACTCCCGAGTTCCAGACCGTCACTTATGTAACAAAAATGATTATGATTCAATGTTGTCTGAGTTAAAACATTCACATGAGTAAAAATATACCAAAACTGTAATTCATACTCCAAATTCAGTGATAAAAGCAAGCAGAAGACTAAAGCATATATATATCACTGTATGAAAAAAAAATAAAGTAGATCTCAACTGTCTCCAAAGTATGAATACATCTTTGAGTCTCATATACATGTAAATAACAAAAATCAAATGTCAAAATAGTCCCACTGAGAAGTCCCGCCAATTCAGGCCACCTAAGCAAAGCCGTCGTGGTACTGCATATATGAGAACTCGTCCTGGTCCTCATCATAGTCCAGCTCTGCCTCCTGAATCGCCGCCTCACCTGCTTCTAAGACAGGGTCTGGTGGGTGTTGCAAACACCATCCCGTAACGTGGGAGTGAGTAGCTAACTCAGTGAAATAATAGAGCAAGGATTAACATGTTCTCAAATCAATCATGCGATAATAGTAAAGCAGTAAATCAAACAATCCTAATACTGTTATTAATGCAATATGACATGACATGATGGATGCTCTCACCGACGATCTCCCTCATACGGCACCATCTTACGCCCGCGGCATGCTTTCATCCCACAGTGCTCCACATCTTCCAGGCACATGCAATGTGATGGTGATATGATTACCGAGTTATTATTAGTCCTTTTCATACAGCAGTATTGGAAAACTAAGGTACTTCCCTTATATCAATCCCAACACAGATCCTGTCTAGGGTCTTCACTCCTAGTAATCTCATACGATGTATATTTTGTAGGTCGCTGCAAGGGCTGTCAGGGCTGTTGCTCGCACTCATTGCACCGCTCCCCCATCACCTTATCAATACAGGCCTACTGTACTCTCACTGCTACGGAAGGGTCGTCGCCTCCCATAGACTCAGAATACACTCGCGGTCACTACAAAGGACTCGTCGTCTAATCAGTGTAGGCCGACAGCAAGAATATAGTGTCTCATACCACCATAATCTACTCACGAGTCATACGTACTCACTGGTCACTACGGGGAGGTTTGTGGCCCCAGCGTAGGCCGACAGCTCGACCACGGTGTCCTATACCACCATGCCCAGCTCATGAGTCTTTATGGATCAAGGTACCATGGTTGACAGAGTTTACAATGGTAAGTTCAGTACCCTAGGTTCAAGCAGTTATGACTCATACAGGATGAACATACAATGACCAGTCGGGTTACTTGACGGGCTCGACTAGCACGAGCGCATATCAAGTCGAACGACATGAAGTGCGTAAAACACCTCATGTGGCCTAACCACTGTCGTCAACTCCAAAACATGACTCACGTTCATCGACGCGTCGTTCGTGGCAAAGATAAGCCAACCACGAATTTGCTCGGTTGCCGACTGCCTGGACTAGGCATAGTCCCAAACGATTATGAATCCACATCAGCAATCATGTAAGAGTATTGGAAATGAAATACAACAATGTGAGCATGTTAACACATGTTATAACATACAACTTAAGTGAATCATCAAGCACATGCATTTCATACATATAATGAAATCATGCATATAGCTAACATGTAGGAAATTATTTACATCAGCATATTAATTGAGAAATCAATCTCAAACTAATTCATAACACCATTTAATTCAATACATACTAATACAAGTATTTATACAAACACTTAAACTACACACTTAAGTCTACATATAGTATGTCGACTCAAGGTGCGCATTTAGGCGAATCTCTTTGCCAAACTAATTATGCACGCATTCCTAGTATCCGAATGCGACAAGAAGCCATGTCAATCACATCAGCAAAATATGAATGAAAACAGTATTTCCTACAAATAACTAAAATACCCTAAATCTCATATTTTTCGTCTGCTTACGAAACAGGAAACGGACAGCATGTTGTATATGTCAAATGGCGTTGCCGTCGATAATATACTATTAAACGACATTGAAAGCGTTGAAAACAGTCAATCAAAGCATATAAAATCTGCACCTTTTCTCCTATAGGTGTATTGGTTCGAACGGAGCGTATACGCTTCGTCTACGACGAATAGGCAACCTAATACACAAGATCCATAAGCTACTTCGCTATGAAAATAACGGAACAATAAATCAGCAAGTATTTAGGGTATTTACTTACCTAGAATCACGGTATAATCACCGGCAAAGTGATTGGATTGCGTGGCTTAAGCACGTGCAACACGTGGCACAAGAAGCAGGAAATTCCCTTCCACTCTCTCTCACAAACTCTCACTTTCTCTCTCACTCTTGTTAGGGTTTCTAGAAAATTTGGATGGGTGAGAGGAGTGAGGGTTTAAGCCCCTTTTATAACCTAAATCTTGCTCGAAATAGTCTTGGGAACAATGTTTACTTGATACCTAACCAAATCGGGGCTGTTTCGGTCCAAAAAGACATTTCTGGTGGTCTCCTGGCCGAACGTGATCGGACTTAAGTTCATACATGTCGGATGTCGCTCACATCCCATTTTCAGACCAGTAGTGTTTGTATATCGCACGTGGCGGTCCAGTTCAGTTCAGCGGTCACCGCACGTAGATCAAGTCTACAAGTCTCATGATATGAAATAGAAATTTTTCCTGATCCGAGGGTATAATTTGGCTGAATTCTGATGGTCAGAATGCTTAATAATAACGCGTCAAGTCGTGTGCCACATTTGAATTTCAAATTCCAAATCTAACCCTATTCTCACTCTCTTCACTCCAGGCTCAATAAAATAGCCTGTGAATGTCGGTTGGACTTGATTTTTGAAATGATTGTCAAGTCCAGCTAGGCGGTTCTAACGGTCTAAGATTGTAGGTATCGGACTTTCGACGTGCGGTCTGGATCCAATACAAAGTTTCAAAGAGATCCAGAGGACAAACCAGTTTAGAGTTTGATCCGGAGTTTTAGAGTATTATAGCGTCATTAGTTCTACTCGCTTTGGGTCTTGTAGAATGTATTTAAAGTGATCAGGGACTATTTTCCAGCTACTCTAGCGTTGCGCTAGCTAACTTACACTTATTTTCTAAAGGAATTAGTCCTACGCGATTTCTGGTCGAGTTGATACTCGAGCCCAAGTACGGATTTTTCCAGGGCGTTACATGGGTAGAGAAGGTCAGTAATTTATACCAACATAAAATCATTTTCTTATTTCATAAATCACCATGCAATCATTGACATTTATGTAAAAAATAAGGGAAAATCAGTTGAAAGTGACAGAACAAAGTTTGTTTTTTCAACTTTTCTATTGCAAATTTGCAATTTCTATATTCAATTAGGGGCTGTTTGGATCGGTGGAAATGGAAAATAAAAAAAAGTAGCCAAGGAAAACATCCATCTTTTTAGTGTTAAAATAAGCTCTTTGTGGATTAAAACACTCGATTTGGGCGACTTGGATGAATCAAAGTTCCCTAGGCCATTTTGGAGAAAATTTGAAAAAGATGTAAGTCTTCATTTTCTTTTCTTTCTAGTTTCTTGCTGGAATAGATATAGGATGAATTTTAATCCATGCAGTAGATCAAGTCTTTTAATCCAATTTTCGTTGCAGGGATTTTTTTTAAATCCATGCAGTATATTCCAATCTTGCTGGAATTTTTTTTTTGTTTGATTTGAACTATTTATGTTCTTACCACTACCATATAGACATGGCTCATATGCATAGCAATCACTATCTTTGGATTGTTGTTCTCTTACAGGTGGTTTCTTGTAGGTGCTTTTTCTCAGTTTCGTGTTGTTCTACTGGTGGTTGCTTGCTAACTTTTAGGACTTGATCAGGAACAAAATCAAGAGTTGGCCACCTAACGGTATGTATTTGTTTTATGAAGCTTAAGTTGTATGATGAAATGTATATCATTGCACACCATGCATATTTGTATGTATTTTACATCTACCTGGCCATTTTAATGAGATGCTTCCATCTGTAATTGTTTAAAATAAAAAGGAACCGATTTTTGGTTATATTTATTTCCAACAGAACATTATTGTCAGTGGTGTCTCCTTAAGGCTTGCATATTCGAGGGTGTGTCTAGTAGTGCTTGCGTGTTCATGTCACTTTGTGTCTCCTTAAGGCCCTTTAACAATGATTTACTATCAGCTAAATGGCAAGTGTTTTCCATTTTATTCTCCTCCAATAACAATGGTTGTCAGTGATTACACTGGTACTTACGTCCCTTGTTTTTGAGCTTTAGTTGATGATGTTAGAAAATTGGTTCCCTTATCTGAATGTAGTCATTCTATAATTTATTTTTCAGGTTTTTGACCAAAGGTGGTATGATGATTTTAGCGACACGGTTGAGGTATGATGATTTTAGCGACATAGTTGAGCAAAGCAGCTCTTGAAGAACAAACAACTGTTATTCTTATCATTTTTAAGGTGATTATTTTATTGCATGATTAGATTTATAATTTGCTTTGTCTAATATAAAAAGGCTCACCCTAGATTGGAACATATACACAGGTTCTTATCTTTTCCCATCCACCGAGGGTCAGCCCAAGCCCAATCCATAATCTTTGCCCAGTCACTACCAAATAAATGACCTAAGGCTATGGACCATGTTGAATTTTAGTTACGGCTATAAACCATAGCTTTATTACTACGGCTTAAAACCGTAGCTAAAGATAATAAAACCGTAGCTAAAACTTAATGCCACCACCATGCTTACACCATGTGACAACCTCATAAGGAACTCTACGAGGCCTATTAAAATCTGTATGTTCCATCTAATATGTCTATACATTTTGAAATATCATTTTAGGGCAAGTTCCTAAAAAAGGAAGTAGATCAAAGGCTCAAGTGGACCACATGGTAGGAAATAGTGGAGATTATATACATACCATTGATCGATGGTGTGGTTCAATTAACCCTTCGATTTGCCTAGATTTTTGGGCCATTCTCTATAAAAAAAATTACAAAATTAATGGACGGAGTGGATTTATCAAATGCATTATGATGGACCCCACAAAGCTCTTGATTGGACCGTCCGTCCAGAACCCGTAAAACGTGTAAATGCGGATGGGCTGTGAAGGATGCAACAACGGCTACGGCTAATGGGATTTTGGCTACGGTCTAAAACCATAGCAAAAAAAATGCGGAACTCAGCCTGTGTGCTGCCCTTTTTCTCCTTCCCCCTTAAACGAAACATTCCAAAATTTCTCTCCATCCACTCCAAGGAAAAAAACCCAAGTCTACTCGTCCCTTTTCTCTCTCGTGCGCTCTCTCTCGCTCCACTCTCCCTCTCTCACTCCCTCTCCCTCTCCCTCTCTCATTCCCTCTCTCTCTCGACTGCAACCCTTGAGCGACGCACCCCCATTTCTCTCACCATATATTCTAAGTTTGATTTTGAGTTTTTATTTCTAAATCTTCAAATACACAGATTAGGGTTTCATTTCCTGTAAAATTTCTAACAGGAAAAGGATTTAGGGTTCTGTAAAATCTATAACAGGAGAAAATGGGAAAGTTTTTTTTGCAAGGTATTTAAGGATTTTTAGTTTTTTCTATACACTTTGGGCTTTCGATCTTCCTCTTTTCAATTGATCCAATGTCGATTGACATTTACGGTCTCTCTCTCTCTATTTCTCTCAATTGATCTAGTGTCGATTAACATTTAAGGATTTTCGTTTCCTGTAAAATCTGTACACTAGCCATTTACTTTGTGTCTATCAATGTTTATGATGATGATTATTATTATTTTTGTAGCCACATCTTAGAACAATCAGCATTATGTTTTATACATAAGGGTACAAAAAAAAAAAACAATTTATAGTTATAAAGGATACAAAGAAGAAGAACGAGGGCGCTCTTCAACTTTATTGGGCATCCCCTATTTCAGAGGCTTAAGATCTTTTACCTGCTCCCTGCATCAAAATAGCAATTTCTCACCTGTTGTATAGCTCCTTTCTTCCACTAGATTATTATTAGAGCAAATGGTATAAAAGTACATACAAATATCATAAAAGTACGTACATATATTCGGCACATTTTTGCTAACAAGGTGTGATTTTAAGACTAACTGTCAGCAACTTCAGAAAACGTAAACAAAATCTTCTTCACTAGAATGGAGAAGCAATTAG
This sequence comes from Magnolia kwangsiensis, assembly GCA_037074715.1. NCBI lineage: Eukaryota > Viridiplantae > Streptophyta > Magnoliopsida > Magnoliales > Magnoliaceae > Magnolia > Magnolia kwangsiensis. The sequence goes on along the minus strand of CM073585.1, from coordinate 99,410,895 downwards.
AAATATGGGTTACTGCTTGTCTAAAGAAACTACCAAGAGAGAGAAAATTACATGAACAAGAAATTACCTGTGGAATGTTGTTAAACCGTAGGACATGATTAGATAGAGTTGAGCCCGGAAACACGTCACCCCCAATTACAATTCCTGCAGAGAAGGCAATGCATATCTGGAATTTATAAGAGCCTTAGATTCATGCACAAAATGGTAGCTCAAATATAAAAAGCAAAATAATATTAGTCGTGCTGATATAGATACCTTCACATATTCCATCTGTTACATGTGCAATTGTGTTGTACAATTTATTTGACATTCCTCCTTAAGATTGTAAAACCAAAAGTCTGGGTCTGGTTAGTTTTGCCAACCACACACCAAAAGGCAATGTCTTTCAATTTGTGGTTATAAACAGTAGTTGGGGAGATAGAAAAATAATGCCAGCATAGGATAGAGGGTTTTGAGTTTGAAAATACCCCAAATTGAGTATAGATGTATCTCTGAATGCAAATTGACTAGTCTGTCGCAAAAATAAAAGGAAAAAGATTAACATTTCTGACTATTTCCTAATTAAATCCCCATGCTAACATCAAGTGGTGCTTTCATTACATTACTTACCATTTCTTAATTCAATTGAAACATAGCATATTTTTTGGAAATAATTGATGATCAAGGCCGAGCCTCACATAATGGCTGGTCCAAAGAATAATGGAACCTTTCTAGTATAATAGATATAGATTGCCCATTTTCTATCTAGTGATTAGATGGTTAGGATCACCATTAATTTCAGGTACAATGGAGCATGTAGTTTAGTGATCCAAGCTATTGATATGATTGGCTCAATTTGGATACCCCATAGAACACACCAATCCTTCAATTACTCTTCAATATGTGTAATCCCAAATCCTTCAATTAGTACTGCAGTTGAAACATGGGATGCAGAAGAACTTCTTAATTCTTGAAGGTCATGAAGAAGCTCAAGAAGAGTTATCGAAGAAAGCAAAATTCTTCTTTAGTACTGTAGTTGAAACATGGGATGCAGAGTTCTATGTTAAGGTTGATGAAAACATCAACCTTGACCTGGATGGGCTAATTGGAATCCTTGAAAATCATCGTGGGCAACAAGGTGCCTATGTGGGGTGCATGAAGTCTGGGGATGTGATAAATGAAGAGGGAAAGGCATGGTATGAACTTGACTGGTGGAAGTTTGGGGATGGGAAGTCATATTTTCGACATGCTGCTGGTTCATTGCTTATACTGTCCAAAAACTTGGCTTAGTACATCAACATAAACAGTGCATCCCTGCAAACCTATGCTCATGATGACATATCAGTAGGTTCATGGATGATGGGGATTCAAGCTACCTATGTTGATGACAACCTTCTTTGCTACAACAGCTCTAGACAAGACAAGGTGTGTTCCATTGCTTGATGAGCAGAGCACATTTTTCGTGCCATCTTGGTGTGCAGCCTCTCACCCTTTATGACAGATCTTGGCCTTGCTTTTCCTTCATTAGACTTTTGAATCCATTATTTCAGAATCTAGCCTAGGAACTGATATGCTTTTTAAAGCATTTTTTTTTCCTTTCTCATTTAAGTGGGCCCAAAAGTGGTGAGGACTTCAATTTATCAAGAAAACTTCAATGAGTAATTCATCAGAGTAACCAATGAGAAGATTTACCCTTGCTCTTGCAAGAAATGAGAACGATTTACCATCATTTAACACAGATTGTTATTGGATTTGTATTTAACATGACAAAATACAATACAATCACGCATCTATATAAAATAAAAAATAAAAAAATAAAAAATAAAAATCTTTCAATTAGTTGTCAATAGATAGGCTATTAATTAAAAAAGAAATGTGACAACATTCTACATTGAATGAAGAGAAGGCCAAAGTTCCTTATGCATTTATCATTTTTCTCTTTGATTGTCAATGGCAACATTTTCTGACATGGATTACCTCTGGTTGATATCTTTTTTTCTTTCTTTCTTCATGAGTGTTTTAATTTTATAGAAAGAAGAGCAAGGTTAAGAAATAAAAATTTAATTGATACAGACTTCGAAATTTCATGCATTTGTATATATGCTAACACATCAAGGACCATTTCCTCTAACCTCCTACAAGTTCCTGTGATCACATGTAGTTAGTTGCATCATGCATAGGTGCACCATTGCCCAAGGTAGGTACTTGATCACTAGACTGCTTTGCAACTCCAGATAGTTGACTCAAAGAATGTTGCTGCCTTGCCTATCGATCTAGTTGCTTAAGTTGTTGCTGTCTCTGGAGCTCCTATAGTTGCTTGTGCATGACTTGTTGTTGCCACAATTGCATATCAGTTAAACCCATCTGGTGGGTCATTAAAAGCAACCAACAAATGTTTTATTTTCTCCTCTTTAATTCAATTATATTTGCTGACCAATTGAAAAGGAGTTTTGAGTCTCAGGGTTCAAGATTGAAGAATTCAAGAATTGAATTATTTGTCATGTTTGGCAGCCTTTAATCAGAATCCTCCAAAATGTGTATTAGATTATAATTGTGATTCATTGCAGTAGTGCATTCCAATGCACCCCGAGTAAGTTTCTTGGCTGACATGTAATCTTTATGTATTTCACTGTTTACTGGTTACCCTGATTGTATGTATATCTTTCATCTGTGTGTGCGTGTGTGTGTGTACACTCATTGACATGAAAATTCTTAGATTTGACAGAGGCATCATTATCAGGTGTAACAATATCCATTTTAGCAGCACTTGCAATGATGTTTTTCTTTTGAATGGTATGTTTTACTTGTACATTTTCTTCTTAAGTAATTAACATTATTTATAGATCGATACATGCTTCATTCTTCTTGCCTTCAGGCTTCAAATATAATGCTTTATTGATCACTTCGTTTGTTTATCCTCACAAGCACCACATGTAGGATTTGGGACTGGATTTTGAACTATTTGGGGCTGGCTTGTTAGGCCATTACTATTCAAAATTTTAATTTGCTCAGCCCAGCTTTTAGAGGATGGCCTGTTTACACCCTTAACTATTCAAATGAAGCAGATACAGACTCTATTTCAACATTGAGACTAGGGATGGAGTGCGAAAGGTAAGAACAGTGAAATCTTACCAAGTGACCCAACTATCATTTCCCTAACAATTTAAAAATCATATAACACTTGTGGGGCATGTTCAGTGCCTAGTTATTGGTTTTCTAAACATGGCTGATTAGACTTGCTTAATAACTCTTTTGGTTGTATGCAACAATGGGAAATGAGAAGTCAAATAGCTACTGGGAAGCAAAACTGCCTCCAAATTACGACAGAAATCTTTTGGTGGGTTCTAGTTGATCTTTGGAGTTTTTTTTGCTGATATCATTGAAATCTTGCTCAGGAAGTGGAAAATCTTGTCGTTTCTAGCTCATTTGCTGGATTCGAGCAGTTTTTGCATTGCAATATCAACGATTAGGGATTTTTTTTATCAGTTTAATTTAGTCTGAACTGAAATAGTTGGATGTGACTTGTTTGAGTTTGGCTGAATTCGTATGTTGTTGGATTTTTAGTAACAAAGTCTAATTCAGTTTACTTTGATTCTCTTTTTTCCAATTCGGTTTTGAAATTTTCAATTCTTATATATGGTTTGGTTGATTGTTCACTTCTAGCCACAAGGCCATTTTTGTTGTAGTGAGGTGGATATGAACTTATATCATCTTACAAGTTGCAATCGACTGTATGGTGGAGAGTTGCAATGAACCTGCCTCGGTTCTTTCCGACTAACCAAAGAAGTCAAACAATTAACGCCTAATAGAACACCTACATGAGAAATTTCTAAGCACCATCATCGACAATTTCCTTGAAAATTTTCCCACCCTTTATATAGATGTGAAAAGTCAACATTAGCTCTCAAACAGTTGAGGTTTGTACACTACAGCAGTTCTCTTCTATTTTTTTTCTTTTCTAATTTCTTTCCTTGAAAGTTTTTGCTTTGTCCAACTTCTTCATACATAGTTTGATTTGTAGATGGTTGGATTCGCTTCTTTCAAAGTGGGGATTATGTTCTTCTAGCAAACATGTTTGCAAGTGCTAGCCAATGGAACAAAGTGACAAGAGTGAGAGAGGCAATGAGAAACAAAGGAGTTCAGAAACTCTTTCTTGTGTAGCAGATTTTCTATATTGTTAGACTCCCCTCTTCTCTTTCTGTACTTTTCTCTCCCAACTTTTCTTCTTCTTTTTTTTTTTTTTCATTTTCCTTCTCCACCTGATTTGACAAAGTGGGGATTATGTTCTTTTTTTACTCATCCACCTTACATATCAGATTGATTTACAGCTATACACACCATCCAGATTGTGGATCTCATTGTTGATGGAGCATTTCATGGAGCATTTCTAAAATCATACATTTCTAAATAACACTGATCAAGCAATCCGAATCATCCAATTAGTGGATATCATATGGATAGATGGTTAAAAATAAAAGTAAATGGTCCAAATTTGGAAGGACAAATCTGATGGTTAATGTTATCTTCTCTGTGAAGATTTTTTATTATGCACTTGTGCTCCATCCATAGATTTGGATGGTTTGGATTGCCATACAAGTATGCCATGTGTATGTCTAAAGTCTCACCACCATTTTATAAATGGTGCAAAACTAACACTTGACTCCCCTTGCTCAAGACCTGACAGATGACTTTTTTTTTCTTTTTTTCTTTTTGAATTTATGGGCAGTGAAAATTGTAATGATGGAGAAATTCCCAAGTATCGCATGGTAGCTTATGATGAAATGAAAAATGAGATAGTGCTCATATCTGATGATCAGGATTCCTCTGTTGGGATGGTTGTGATCATGCAGCCATCAAAGGTTATGCTAGCTTTTGCATAATTTCTTATGTCTGCAGCCATTAGAGGTTATGGTGTAGATCTCCTCGTGTCAATTAAGTGCATCACAGGTAGGCATGAATCCATGGCTACCCTCCAAGCATCACCACTTTTTTTGGCTGCATCTTTCTCAATGACCACCTCAACAGCTACCTCACCCTTCCGTAACTTCCCAGCATTTCTCACCCAAGTTTTCAAATTTGAACCAATCCAAATAATGTTGGCCATATGCACTCGAGGGTCACCATTAACCAGAGTCTCCAACAAAATTGGGCAGATAGCTTCAACCATAATATGCAAAGTTTTCTTAATCGTATCACCCTGCGGACCACTATTTCCATCTTTTTAGAATAACTGCAGGCATGGTAGCTGAGACCACTTCTCATCACATTGCTGCTGAAGTGTGCAACATTCGCAGGAAGACAAATAATCTTCTTAAAAAAAGGTGAAAGAGCGTTCTTCTTTCTCCCAAAGCAATTTATAACCTCTTAACAAGAGTGCAGGATCTCATCCATGCTCTGGTCGAGTCCTTTCAAGCGCATCTTATCAAGGTGAATGTGGCTAACAAGGCCTGTATCCGCTTCTGAACTTTCAGGTATTTATCGATGCCTTTGGTATTCAATGGAGAAGTCAAAAGCAATATCCTTTTAAGTGACTTTTTTCAAACAATTCTGAACTAAATATGCCGCATTCTCCTTGTAATGCATTTTCCTGCAGAAGCACTCATTCAAATACAGAATAACTCTCTAATCAATAATATCATTCTTGAAGTTAACTTTGCACAAAAGTATTTCCTTCATTGATTCCCATGAAGAGTTGTTGCTCTGAGAAGAATCAAGAACTGCTTTATATGCAGGATTTGATACTGCAGTAGCAGCTAATACACCAGCAAGAGAACTTCCAGGACTACTTTCGTCCACCTGTCCATACTCAAATTGAATTATAGAATTGCTGCAGAGTTTTCTCACTGTCCCATCATAACAGATAACGACATCTCTAAGTGTGGCCATTAGATTTTTAAATAAAGTTCCTGGTTCAGTAAGTCCTCTGGAAGAACGGATCAACACTTCCCTGGATGATATGGAATGGACCAACTCTTCATAAGGGGTCAGACCTTGAAAAAAGGAGCTCTTAACTAACCCAAATTTTGATTCAGAAGTTGCATACATGTCAAAAAAGGAGCTCTTCATAGTGTGGCCTGCATTTTTCCTGTGCAAATTGATACAGAGAGAGAGAGAGAGAGCCCTGACCAGTGTGTAAAAAATAGCCTACATTTTTTTGGGGATCTGTTTGAAATGAAGTGATTTTTTATTTTTTCGTTTCTAGAATTTTGTTTGTTGCTTCTATCTTAGTTTGGTGGTAGTTATGTCTTGGATTTATTTAGATTATTCCATTGTATTTTATATATGCCATCCAATATGCGGCCCACTGTTAAGTTGCAGTGCTCCCTATGAAATGTGAATATGAGGAGGTGAATAGATTGGGCAGATTTTAGATCATATGAAAAATTCAGATTTATATTTTTTGTGAAATTATTTTGCTGATTCAATGCATCTATTTTTGTAGACACAAATTGATGAATCAAAATGTTGATGGGATCTATTTTCAATAAATGATACCAACCATCCATTTTGTGGGCAATTGATCTAATAGTTAGAATCATCTGATTGGTGCGAATTTTGTGTTCTTACAACACTTCTTGCATTAAGCCTGGAACAATTTTGGTAGATTTTGTGGAGTAATTGTTGAAATTCAACACTTCGGAATTTCTTGTGGAACCAATATGAGGAAAAAGTGAAATATTTCCAATGCAGCACTTGGTTTTCCACCAAGAAAAGCTGATATTGGAACTCCAAAAAAGAAAATCTTCATATAACTTCTGACATGTCATTGCCATTTATGTTCTGTTCTCGTTGTGGGCTGATTGATGAACATGAAGCTATGATCTTTTGAAATCTATACCTACAACATATCTCTAGTTGATAATTATCCAATCAGATGTAGAATCAATTATTAAAACCAGTAGAGCAGTAGTATCTTTCAATTTAACTTCTTTGAGGGTACTTGTAACTCTATTTTAGTGGATAGCCCTGCTGGTCTACTGAAAACATTTGACAGGGATAAATACAGAAAAAAAAAAAAAAGAAGAAGAGTAGTGGTTTAACACAATATTTGTCAATAGCACACTTGCCAATCCTTGCTTGTGGAGGTCAGGTTGTGAGTTTGACTATAGCTGGCCACATTTTTCCTTTTATGCCTAAAAGGCAGTTGACCCAGCCATTAATTTGGATCAAGTCAGGCTGAGTCATTTGAGTTGACTGAGTTTTCAAGCAGATCCGATGAGTTTACCAAGTCTAGACCGAGTTCCCAACAGACTCGGCTCAAAATCTCGTTGAATCTAGTTGACTCAGCCAAGCTTTGAGTCAACTCACCAAGTTTTATAACTATTTTCTGACTTCAAGAAACTCTGCTATGCCTTTTATATATGGCCGTCAGTCTCGAAGGCCCTTGTTTTTAACGATTTCTAAGCTTAACAAATTGTAAAAGAATCATAATTTGTTAATGTACAATGTTCTCGTGTGGCTCATAGTTTTACATTTGAAGTGAAATGTTATGAGCTTGATGTCTTCATGAGATGTTCATTGTAGAGTTTTAATCCATATCATGTTCAAACGTACTTTAAGGTACTTTAAGGCGTGGATGTTGTCAATTGTATTGGATGCTATTAGGTATTAGGAACATTCAAATCACATTCAAACAAGGGGGACATTCCATATTCAAGTAGAATAAACTGAGTTGCAGGATTTGAATTGGTTCTCTTTGGGACATACCATTATTGTCCTAGTATTTCATTGATCTTGACTTACAATGGTAGTTACTTGAAAACGAGAATCCCATTGACCACATTACATTGGCACAAGGGGGAAATGCCATATTCAAGTGGAATCAACTAAGTTGTGGGATTTGGGCCATTCTTGTTTAGGACATACCTTTGTTGTCTCAGTTCTTCACTAATCCTGAGCCTGAAACGGTAGTTATTTGATGACTACAATGCCAACACTAGTTAGGATTTCCCTATTTGGATCCTAGGAAGCCTGAAATGGTAGTCATTTTCAACTGCTTCTTGATATACTCAAGCATATCCAATTAGTTGACTTCCTGATATACGCAAGCATAGTGAGTCAGTCCAAGGATCCCTATTTCATGCCAAAAAGCACAAGGCAGAGGCCCACAAATAGTTTTCCAACGGTTAAAACTATAAATTGCAAGGGCCACATAAATGGCATTTAGGTAATTTACAAGGTGAAGCCCTGCGCTTCCTGCTTTATACCCCCCACTCCCCATGTGCATCGCATACATTCCATTCCAATATCGACTACTTACAGTAAATAATGGCATGCAAACAGAATAAATTACTACATTTTGTTGTGTAAATAGACAAGTCACTCATGGCACTCTTTCACCATTTATTTTTTCTTGCTGGCTGAAATAGGGTGTTGATATTCAACTTGGGATGGCAATCAATAGTACAAAGGCTACACTAGCAGTGAAACGGAGGCTTGCCTGTGAGATGGTGAAGTACTGGCATATTGCTTGCCAATGTTTTAGATTCATCTAAAACCAAAGGTCCTGTCCATTGAATATTAGATAAATGATTATGATTGTCTTGTCATGTTATTTCTTTTTCAGGATCTCGATTGGCAAATGGATCATTGGATTGTTTTTCTTTTTGGTTAGTGGCAGTGTTTTTCCTTTTTCTTGAGAATTGCCCGGCAGCTTTCTTTCTTTTCTTTTCTTTTTGTCCTGTTTTTCTTAATGATTTTTGGTTTATCTTTAAAAAATGTCACAATATTGGGGTTGTATGATTCTGTCAACTGAAAGAGAAGTCGAACAGCACTTTTCAAATCAAAACCTCTGTCAGTGTCCTTGCATTTTCTGTTTTCAGAGTTCCATGCAACTGTCTTAGAAAAAAAAAAAAAAAGAATTCTGTAAGCATAAGGAATGTATAAAAATAAAAAAAAAATAAAAATAAAAATAAAAATAAAAAAATCTATAAGCAGAAATTCTGCTTTCAAAGTTCCACCTTTCCTGCACATTTTACATGTATATTTTTAATTTTATTTTCTAGTCTTCTGTGATCAGGGCGCCGACTTCCACTTTAGCATAAGTGGATCAACATATCTAGGCTGCCACTTATGGGCTATTCAGAAAATAATTACCGTCACCAAGTGAAGTCCCCAATCATCTGTGGATTGTTCACATTCCATATCATATCTCTACCTTCTCAAAGATTTCAGGTAAGACCTGTACTCATTTGTTGTTGCTATCATTCTGCTATATCATTTTGATGTTGGTCCATCAGATGGAAGCTTCACTTTCAGAAACTTAGCAGCAAGGAAGATGGGACCAGCCGCAATATGATGGGGCTTAAATTGCAGGCAGAGTGATGTCCGCAGCCTGCATTAGCCTATCCAGTGTGTAAAAAATAGATTGATACAGAGAGAGAGAGAGAGAGAGAGAGAGAGAGAGAGAGAGAGAGAGAGAGCCCTGACCAGCTGGTTCTCTACAGATGGCCTTTGGCCTACATTTTTCCTCTGCAGATTGATATAGAGAGAGAGAGAGAGAGCCCTGACCCGTGTGTAAAAAATAGCTTACTTGAGGCATATGATATATGCCAAACATCATGATAGCAAAAGGCATTATTTTCTAGTTAAACCACCCTCTACAGGTAAACTGCCATCATTTGGTCCTATGATGGAAGGTTGCTTGCTTGAGGCATATGATATGTCGTATTATTGAACTTTAAATGGTACTGATTTTGCATTTGGTTCCTTCTGCAGTTTTGCTAAAGGTGATACTGCACATGACTGAGCTTTGTAGGAGATACAGATCTGTTAATTGCTATTGCATCCATTTAATAACTCAAATCATTGTTTGTTGATTCATTCTTCTTAGGTGGATGATTTTTTGTGATGTTTATGGTAGAACTTTTCTTAGCTATTTTTCCCATTATATGATTAAAAAAACTTAGGAAAATAAGTAATTATGCAGTGTTGAGCTTTGTGAGAGAGGGATGTAAGGTACATGTCTTCATACAGGCTTGTGAACAAAGTTAAATTATCTAGGGAGCTTTTTTGTTTATTTTGAACAACCGTGAACAAAAAAATAAAAATAAAATAAAATTCTGTGTTTTCCACCTTTACCCAAAAAAGTAAAAAAATAAAAAATAAAAATAAAATCTGTGGTTTTTACCTGTCTAGTAATTTGCAGTGAGAGAGGCAGATATTCCATCTGGAATTGACTACAGGCATCCACTCCATAACCAAGTTAAAAGTTAAAATAGTGTTATTAGTTAAAATATCAACATTAGGTTGTGTTCTGATCTTATTTAGAGGATTCTACACCAGCATGAAGCAACAATCAGATTATGTAGTATTGATACGATTAAAATTGCTAATTTGTCAAGATATGTTTCTGAAACAGGACTTGTTCCTCCCCATATTTTGATTCAGAAGTTGCATACATGTCATTTCCCTGTGCAAAAAGTTTCTGTAGACAGTATTTCTTGCTTCCGTTTTCACTAGTTCCATTACTATTTTTATCAATATAAATGAAAATGACTATTCAGTTATCTGATGGGTACTACCCCATCAGGACCTAGATAGATATGAACTGTCCCAGCAGGAGCTCTGTGGGCCTACCATGATGTATGTGTTTTATCCTCATAGTCTATCCACTTAGACGGATCATTTTTTGTGGTGAGCTTAAAAACAAATAGGCAGTTCTAAGGCTCTAGTGGACTACACCATAGGAAATGATACAATATTGGAGAGTATAGGAAACAGGGTGACATTGATGCCTACAATTGAAACCGTCCTAGGGCCCACCATAATGTTTATTTTTCCATCTAACCTGTAAGGTCACAAAGGACAGGCTTAATTAATGAAGAAAAAACATAAATATAACTTGATTCAAAACTTTTGTGGCTCACAGAGGTTTTCAACATCTGTTTAATCCCTAGTTTTTTAGTGGTATGGTCCACTTGAGCCTTTGATCTGCCTCATTTTTAGCTCGCCAGCTAAAATGATTTATATAAATAGATGGACATCATGGATAAGGCACATGCATCATAGTTGTTTCAAGGCTTCTCTTATTTTTTTCTTTTTCTTTTTTCTTTTTTATATTCTGAACTTATGGGCCTTTTTTGGCTTTATTTTAGAGGTAGGAGAGTTGCATGACAAAGGTGTTGTGGGGCTACTAATCTATAGTACAGGTGGCATGGTGATGATACATCAAAACGATTAAAATATCAGCTATAATAGCTCATTTGCAATGTAATGTGATCTGTGGATGTTGGTTTGTGCGACATCTGTTCTAGAATCTTGGAGAGCAAGGACAGATAGATCTCCAACACAATGGCTGGTCCTTTGGATATCTAGATGCATTGTTGTCATGAAGGAACATCCATTTGCCTTTATTAGCATACATTTGCTTGGATTGGAGAACATCGAACCTTCCGACTTATGCGCCCTTAATTTGGGTGATTCTTCTGTAGAATTCCTGATTCATCTTAAACAAGTGATACCCTTTAGCCTAGGATAAAATCATTGAGGGTGGAGTAACGTTTAAAATCTGTTTTGGTAAACTATATCAGTCACCACCAAAACCAGGTCATATTGTGCTGCAGGCCTGTATCGGGCTAGCACACCTGTATTGTTAATGGACAAAACTAGTTTGCATTGGGTAGTACATACCCTGTTTGAGAAGATATTTTATACGTTGGGACTAACTGTTTCTTTTCCATAATGCAGGTTATAAACTGCACCCCACTTCAGGCACATCTAACGTCATTCCCATAGGCTTGCAAGTATGGATCATATGCCTTGTCTTTCTTGTATCTTTTATAGAAAGAAGATGGTCTTCAGGCCCTCCAGATTAGGTTTCCTGCTGACATATTGAACTTCATCTAATATGTAGTGCTTTCTTTTCTTTATGGGATGCAGTGGCAATACAAATGAGTGATTTTTCTATTGTTTTTTAGTTGTGTGATCCCTATGAGGCTGTTGAAGTCCTGATGGATGGATCGAATCTCAGACCTATTGTGCCATGCTGCCACATGTGGCGCATACATGCTGCCTCATCAGATGATTGTCAAGCCCAACTTCTTTACCTTCTGAGTCCTGATTAGAACACTCATAACCATGACAAATTGGAAAGCCATCCTTGGTAATTTCTCATTTCCATTGTATTATGATCCTATCGTTATTGTTTTGTGCACATTGGCTTCTCTTATGGACACCTTGTGATCTTTTCCATGATGCAGGGTGACAGACAAGGAATGGGGAGCTGATTTTAGGAAGCTGTCTGCTGGTACAGCTCTTATTGACCTTACTTTATGGCTTGACCATATGCAGGCAAGTCTTCTTTCACTAGCTACATCACTAAGCTTTATTTATTGTTACTCACATGCTCATGCCTTTTAGTTATCAGCTGCCTCTCCATTCTCATTTTTCTCAGCCCTGCAACCCAAAAGAAATCGGCAACTGCAACTTAGCAACATATCAGTTGTTTGGATGTTCCTGAAACTTCTTATTTCCCAAGTATCTCCCTGTTTTTGTGGACTTCTCATTACCTTTTTGGTTTGGGTCTTTCAGCAAAAAATGTCGACTGTTGTTGATAGTGAAGAGGAAGATGATGAGGTGCTCGAGCTGAAAGAACGACTAACAGCGTATAACATTGATTCTCCTTCAAATCAAACAGATATATGATCATTCATGTGCAGTAAGCTTTCGGATCAAAGCGAAGCTGAGAATAGGGTGTTAGTTGGTGGCAAATTGATAACCAGTAGATGCACATCCATGGAGTTTTCGCTTGTGATTGTTGAGAAGCTATTTGGCTGCGAGAAGGCATTGGATCTTGTTGTTAATGAGAACTTTAAATAGACATAACTATTATGTTGGCATTGTACTTTTGTGAATGGAAATGAATGATTGGGTTTGATTGAATGAATGATTGATTTAGTCATGAAGTATTTATCTATATTAGCTTATATGAGTTATCAGGGTGTACTACAATGCTAAGAGCTGCCATTACTATTTAAATTATTTATTAACAATAGGCATTAGCTACGGCTATTAACCGTAGCCCTTTGTTTAAAACCGTAGCTCTTGCTAATTTCAGCTTTTTGCTACGGTTCTCATTCTACTTTTAGCTACAGATATAATCAGTAGCTGTTGATAATTTAAAGCTACGGACGATACTGCTATGGCTTTAATCCGTACCTATAGCTTAAATAGTTACGGGTTTCAACCGTAGTCTTTTACATGAAAACCGTAGTCATTGCTAATTTAAGCCTATTGCTACGGTTCTTGCTCAACTTTTAGCTACAGGTACAATCCGTAGCTGTAAATAGATTAGCGCTACAAAAAAAAAACAGCTACGGATTATATCCGTAGCCATTGGTTCTATGGCTACGGGTGTTATCCGTAGCCATAGCCTTTTGACCTATGGCTACGGCATCAATGGCTACGGTCGTGCTACGGACTTTAACCGTAGCCATAGACCTTTAGCTACGGTTTTTTTCCGTAGCCTTTGCCCAGTTTTCTGGTAGTGAGTTTTTATTTATCTATTGAATAGGCTACCCAAGTTTCAGATTCTTTTACTGAGTTTCCTTGCAATTTATTATTTATTTTTATTTGTAATCTATTATTATAAATATTTTTCTGGAATGGTTGTCAATTTGTTTATTCTTTCTTCATCTCATTTTTTATTGTTGGAAGAACTCATGCTGTATCATTTGTTTTTACAATAATTGATGGGACATGAGGACTTTGAGTTTTTGATTATCGTGTGCTGCTTTGGTTTGCAACAGGAACTTACAATTATTTTACTCACACTTCTTCCAGTGGCTTGCATTAACAACGACAACAATGAGAATTTGGATTTTTCAGTGGACTTGAAGGTACTGCATCCTTGAGAACTGTTTAGCTCATGTCAAAATGCTAAATGTATTCTTGAAATATACATGTCTTTTTTCTCTCTCCAGTGAATAAAAAGCATTTCATATTTTCAACAAAAATCAACTAATCTCTAGGACACCAGGCTTCCTTGCCAAAAAACATGGACTATTGGATATTTTAGAACAAGGTCGTTGAGGAGAATATGAACAATTTGCTAGGTGTAGTAATGGGCTAGGTATCCAGGCACTGTAGGGTAGGGAATGCAGTTCTGGACAACTGAAGAACAGAATTTACATATTTTAGTTGTTATTGACTCCTTTTTTAGTCCATTACTGGTATTTTCATTGTAAATGTTAGCTTGAAGGTTTTCCATGTCTTTTCTCTTCCTTTTGCCTAGAGTTTCTTAGAATTCTTTTTTGATCAGTAAGCACTTTATTAGAAAGTTTTTTTTTAAAAAAAAAAAAAAAAAAAAAAAAAAAAAGCAGCTTCAGCAAAAAATAAAGTGATAAAATCATCCAGCCCCAAAGAAAATATCGTTGAAATCACAAAAATCCTGCCAATCTCGTAGCAGGTCTTCTTTTTTGAGCCTGTGAATGATTTTAAAACCAAAACTGTCACGCCCCAAACCCAGAAATCAGATTCACAAGAATCTCGATCGCCGAATCCGGTGCCGACAGCCTCCGTAGTACCCCATTCTCGGCTCCCAGCGCAACATACGCCAGATTCCGATCCTGGGATCCTACAAGGAGGATTTTTCGAACGTACACTTGTCTTGTAATAAGCATAACCACAAGTTTACCCAAATTATAAAGGAAACATCATCATCATCACATATCCACTAATATAATCATTTGATTACAATGCTGAAAGGGAATACATAAATATAAAAAAAAAAAAATCAAGCTCCAGAAGACCACTGCACGCTCCAAGCTCAACACTGTTGCATCCTAACATCACCTGCACGCATCTATCGTGCATAAGCTTATAGAAAGCTTAGAGGGTGGTGTAAGTGTGTGCACAAGATAAGTATCAAATGTTCAATACAATACCATCATCATACAATACCGAAATTACTGGTAATTCATAAATCGTACATTATCGGAATAACCTGAAATACTGACAAGATCATAAATCATACAATGACAGAGTAAGCGAAAGTATGGACAAGTTCATAAGTCAGTCAATTATCAGAAACATAATTTAAAACAGATATGCACTGAGGAGTCAAAAAGAGTCAAATATCAGATGCCGAGGATGTAATGCAATATACAAATGCGAATGAAATGACCATGCTGGAGTGTGAAGTCGGGATGATAGTACATAGTATCGCAGGTTACGGGGTCCACCACAAGGACTTCTATCCAAACCAGTCCCATACCTAAATTTGGATAGTCAGACTCAATGTGGTAGACTCTTGATCTCAGGTTAGTCGCGCGCCCAACCGAAATTCTTGCCATAACGAAGGTACACAATAATTAATTGCGCACCACCAGCCCGAGTGGATAGTGAATGAATGAATGAATGAATGTACATGCAATTCCTACTCAATAAGTCCACATATTAGTACGGTTTCTCTCTGAGAAATCACCGGGGTCTATTACACTCCATACCAGATTGCCGCCCCATCGCGCGCAACAAGGTGAGTGGAAGAGACCTCACTATCCGCCTGCCAATATCGGGCCCGGCTCGTCAATAGCGGACCCATTCCTCGAGCTGGTCAGACTCAGCCTAGCATTGCCCCCTCCTCTCGGGCAGGTAAGGCTACACCCCCTTCCAACCGACCGCGACACAGTGGAGAGCGCAGCCATCTGGTAATCGGCACTCGGCGCCCATCTACCCACTCGGTCTAGACGTTGGAGCATCCTCTGGAACCAAGAGGGTTTAGGGACTTTCACCCAGGGATATCTATAGCACCCCATGTAGAACAGATTTCCGATGTCCCATCTGGCCATCCACGATATGCCTGTGGAGGCTACGACCCTGATGTCGCTAGGGCATACAGTAATCACAGCACACAATGCAAGATGCATGAGTCATACAATCCAATCATGCATCAATCCTACGCAAACCGTGCACTCATGTGAGACAATCTCTGCCTATCAGGGAGTCTCGTAACAACCAGCACTATGACATATGCAATGGTCAATCATATCTCATAACATACATGCAGATGATGCGTATGGGCATGGATCATGATGCTATGCAGTCACATACTTATAATTGGTATCAACAATCGGCCTCGAAAATGTGGACATTTAACCATTATTGTCCCAAGGAATGGACCACATAGAGCCTAACATATAGTGGACCCATGGCCTCATACAAGGGCCAAATATACAACACCATGGGTCCCACTTAAAAGCTTAATACACACTACGATGAGTCTCTCACATGGGCCTCATACAAGGGTTACATATACATTATGACAGGCCTCACTATACAGGCTAAAAATACATCACTATGGGCCTTATCAACTGGGCCGCAAATACATCACTATGGGCCGTTCACATGGGCCTAATATATATTTCATAGGTGGGCCCTGCGCATGGGCCTCATTCACATCAAGTGGGCTACATCAATGGGCCGTACTAATATATCAAGATGGGCCTTAAAAATATCATATTGGCCCTAACCACGGGCTGGATACACATCACAACGGGCCTCATACAAGGTCTAATATAAATCATCATAGGTCATAATTACATCACATCGGGCCTCACTTGTGGGCTGCATATACATCGCCATGGGCCTTGGCACAAGGGCCGTAAATGCATCTCATTGGGCTACTTCCACGGGCCTTAAATACAAAATAGGCGGGCCCTGCACATGGTCCTAATATACGTAATAGGTGGGCTTTGCTCAAAATGAGGATGGGCCTAAACGGCCTATAGACTACAATGTGGGCCTATCAGTGGTCCGTAGGGAGAGTGACAATGCGGACTTTGAACCACATCATTCTTACAATGTGGACATCAAACCATCATTGCTCTCAAGGCACAACTTACCTTGAATATTATAATATAAATCATGGTGGGATATTGCGTAGGAATGGGCCTCATATATGTTAAATGGGTCAATCCAGTGGACCAATTAGGTGGGCCAATTCAAATGGGTCAAGTCATATGGGCCTCATGTATATCAATCGGACCTAGTCAAATGGGTCGAGTCATATGGGCCGACCGAATGGGCCTAGTCACATAGGCCAAATCACTTGAGCCGATCAAATGGGCCGAGTTAATAGGCCAATACAAATTGGGTCGGGTCAATTGGGTCGGTCGAATGGGCCGAGTCGAATACATCATGCATTCATTGCAAGGGATCACTATGGTGTATAAAAAGAAGATGATTCATATCCAAAGGACCATATGGACCATGCCACAAATAACAATGGTGACAATGATTTCCATCGTTATATTTCTAGTAGGCCCACCATAGTATTTACTTTCCTTCCTTACTGTTCATAAGGTCACAAGGACCTAAACAGGGAAGGAGAAATAAATATTATATTGAATCAAAACTTCTGTAACCCAAAGGGGTTTCAAGGGTGGGCATTCAACATCACTATTTCTGTAGGATGGTCCACTTGGTATTAGATCTGTCTTATTTTTAGTCTCAAGCCCAAGGACGAGCTCACCAATTGTATAGACGGTTTGGATGAAACACATGTGGCATGGTGGGCCCATGTCCAATATAATGGGCGACTCGGATATGGACTACATACATCAAAAAGGGGGACCCACCATCCCGCCATATGAACTATGTGGGTAAGACCCATACATCACGTGTGCCCCTTCAAAATTAGATGGACAGTTAAGATACAACACACACATCATGGTGGGGCCGCATGCACGTCAAATGGATGGACGGCAAGGATACATCACGGTGGGCACCACCCGTAAGATGGATGGACAGCTCGTACGTCATGGCTGCTGCACCATCCAACAACTGAACGGTGCAGATGTAACATACATCATAGTGCAGTCCACCTTAACATATATAATATAATCTGACATAAAGAAAAGCCACCGTCTAGAGAGTCTGATGATCTGGACGGTGCAGATCTGATGCTTATATCGTGGTGGGTCCACACGTGTGACCCATCTCTCATTCATATATTTTATATTATATTATATAATATAATATACTACAACATCATATAATGTAATATAATATATTATAACATGTACAAGTGTTATGAAATGCCACCGTCCAGCCCCCTGCATGCTCTGGACGGTGCTGATCTTAGGCATAAATCACGGTGGGGTCCACATCCAGTTGAACCGCACGGCAAGGACAAAATAGATGTAGTATGGTGGCCCACGTCCAGCCCAACTGGTCAGATGGCTGGATATAAAATCACACATCAAGGTGGGCTGCGAACGTACAATGTATAAATAAAATACATATATCAAGGTGGTCCACACACAGATGGAAGACACGGCATACAACACATCATCAAGGTAGGGGCCACATAGCCCAAACAGGCTGACAGTGGAGATGTAAAACAGATACATCAAGGTGGGGCCCACCTACCCACACGTGTGGGATGGCCACTTGTCTCAAAATAGGTGGACGAAATATACTGCATACCTCATGATGGCGCAGAACCTACTCGCCAGTACAGCAGCATGGTGCTGCTGGTAGGAGGTACACCTACCCAATCCATGTTGGATGGGATGGATACAACAAGCATCAAGGTAAGCCCCACACCCTACACGTACACTTGGGAAGGGTGGGTCCCACCCGCTGGTAGGGAAAACGGATGGACGCATAAATATACAATACAATGTCAAGTGGGCCCTGCCCGTCCAGAATACAGATGAGCGGTGTGGCTAATAGACACATCACGGCCCACATAGCACCGTCCATTAAGTCCAGCACTGTCCATACGACTTGGACGGTGTGGATGAAACAAATACATCACGTGGGCCCCACATAATCTATTGACGTCAGTCTAGCTGCGGGTCCCACCATCTGGATGGCCTGGATGTAACATATACATCCCGTGGGACCCACAGAACCTTTTGACGTCATTTACACCAGCTGTTTGCTGGTGTGGTGTACACCAGCCAATCCGTTACCAATATCAAGGTGGGTCCCACGTGGGCCACATGATATATTATTATATATATTTTTATTATTATTATTATTTTATTTGAAAACGGGCGGTCCCTGTCCCTGGAAGGGATATACACACACAGAGGGTGGGTTGCCACCGTCCAGAAGATCTGGACGGTGCAGATACATCAATGTGGGCTCCACCGTCCTTCTGGACGGTAAGGATAAAACAGGTACATCACTGTGGGTCCCACATAGGGCCCACCATCATGTTTATACGCCATCCAATCCGTTGATAAGGTCACGTGGACCCAGAAGGATAGGAAATTTTTTTTTTTTTTTTTTTTTTTATAATGTTCCAAAACTTCTGTGAGCCAGAAAATGACTTCAATGGTTGACGTTCAATGCCACTGTTTCCTATGATGTGGGCCATCTGAGCTTCAGATGGAGCTGATTTTGGGAGGAGGCCCACTGCCCTAAGGCGGCCCACCAATGGATGGCATGGATGCTCAACACACATCACAGTGGGGCCTACAATTGAGACCCACTTCCCTGTCTCTTCCGTCCACGGTGCTAAGCAGCGTCGTCCTGCGCTGCTGACGCTGAGGCAGCAGGCGCTGCTGCATGTTTTCACTTTTTCTTTTTTTTTTTTGAATTTCGAGGTTTTTCATATATAGGGCTCATGACTGAGAAATCTAACCCGTCCATTTGATCCTACGGCCCATGATTGATCAAATGAGACTAATATGCAACGTGTTTTTAGTAAATTGAAGAATTAAGGTGGGTTTTAGTGGTAATACCACTATTTCCTATGGTATGGCCTGCTTGATTATCAGATTTGTCTCAAATTTGGGCTCAACGCCTAAAATGTGCTAAGAAACGAAATGGACGGCGTGGATTATCTACATACATCAAGGTAGGGCATACATAAGCGGCCCACCCCAAAGCTTGTTGAAACAAGCTAATATTTTGTTTCTGGTGTACGGTACCACATCGTCAGCTCACGCTTCTCTGTCTAGCCACGTCCAGGGACCCGGACGGTTGGGTATAACACATTTAAGGTGGGCCCCACCTTCAGAGGTGTTGTCCAGGTGGGCCACCAAATGCATGTACAGTGAACATAAGACATACTTCAAAGTGGGGTTTATCCAAGTGAGCCACACATCACACAAAATGAGAAAGGGAGAGAGAGAGAGAGAAAGAGAGAGAGAGAGAAAGAAGCACCCACACCATAAAAATGGAGAAATCTAACCTATAGATGCACCCACCTTCCTTCTTTTTCCTCCGTAGTGCTCCAAAGCTCCAATGAGGCTCCTTTAACGGTGGAGATGGGCTTCTAATGGTAAGATTGAAGGGGATCTAAGGTGAGAGGGTTGGAAATGGAGCTTGCTTGGGACGTCCATGGCTAGCAATGGAAGTGAAGAAGAAGAGAGAGAGAAAGAGAGATGAGAGAGAAGGTGTAAGGATGGGTTATAATGACTTGTAATAATGAGTGTTGAAAAAAAGAAAAGAAAAGAGAAAAGCATTTATGGGGTAGACTAGGTAGGGGGGTAGGTTATGTTGTAGAATAGGGTGATGTCATCCCTAGGATGACATCATCCTCATTATGATTATGGGGAAATGTGTACACCATAGTCCACAACGTGTGGTCCACCGCTATGATCGTGCACGGGTCATATCTTGGGATCTTGACATCGGATTGACGCACGAGACGCGGCATCGGAATCGTAGCGATGACATGGTCGCAATGGCATAGGTCTCGGGGTCGAACCAACTTAGGTGTATAGGGTGTGACTCAGGGTCGAGCGCAAATGAAATCTACAGGTCGCGGGTCGCCAGAATTCGACCGGGAGGACCGCGAAGATATACGGAACGGTAGGGCTAGGATACGGGGCTTACAAAAACTGAGGCTATAACTCTCCTTCTTTGCTCTTTCAAAGACCTTTCTTGGGAGTTCTGCTTTGTTTCCAAAAGTTTTGTTGTTCATCTAGTTGCTTTTTCTGCTTGATCTAGTTAACACTTACAGTCAAAATCTCATTCCACATTGATGTAAATCTTATTTCTTTGATTTTCCATTTGAAGTCTTAAATGTTCAGTTTTTGGAAAAACTGCATTCAATTCACATGCTTTTTAATGCTTGAAGACATGCTAGAAGGATCATTCATTTGTTTTCTTTAGTAATTATTTTATTTATGTTACAACTCTATGGGCATTATAAAGGGATTATTTGTCCATTTGTTCGCTTACTGATTATTGACTAAAAAATTTCGGTTTGTTTAAATCCTACCTTTCTATGTGCTATTTGTTGTAGGCTCTTGAATGGAAATCAATTATCAGGTTCTTTGCCCGATGAGCTTGGTTTTCTTCCTAACCTGGACAGAATACAAATATATCAGAACCATATATCGGGACCAATACCAAAATCATTTGCAAAGTTGGAGAAATTAAAGCATTGGTGAGTGGGCTTTGATTTGCAATGCCGCTTTAATTTAGCACAAAAGTTTAACCATTTTGATATAATAATCTGCTTTCTTTGGTAGGCACATGAACAATAATTCAATCAGTGGGGAAATTCCACCTGAGCTTTCCAAATTACCAATTCTTGTTCACTTGTAAGTTAAGCTAATGGTTTTTTTTTTTTTTTCTATTTGTATTACATTCAAGGTATTGGAAAATGAATCTTTGCAGCCTTCTGGATAATAACAACTTATCTGGGAGCCTTCCACCAGAGTTATCTCAACTGCCAAACTTGCACATACTGTATGTTCTTTCTAGCTTTTCTGAAGTGTAACTTTTAATTTAGTTTCTTGACTTTCACTGATTAATTGATGCTTGTTTCCCTTCCAGATTCATGCATATCATCTTTTATTTTTGTTTTTATCCTTGTATCCAACTTTCTAAACCCCACTCAGCAGGCTATGCATTTACCGTGGCTACGGTACCAATGGCTACAGTTGTACTGTGGGGCTAGTTATAAATCCGTAGCTTTTGACCATTTTTACAACAAAAACTGATGATTTAGTGGTATCTAGCACAACTGTCAGTAAAGGTCCTGGCCACCGGTAAAGCCTTTACCGACTGAGGCTCTACTGGTTGTTAGATAACCGCGGGCAAAGGCATTGTCGACGGTTTTGATCGCCTGTAAAAGCCAATTTTCTTGTTAGTGATATTTTTCCTACGAATCATTTCATAGGTAAAAGTTTGCTCAAGAATTTTTACCTACGTCAAATTTCGTAAGGTAAAAAAGTCTTCACACACTTTGTACCTACGAACCATTTCGTAGGTACAAGTCTACCTACCAAATATATGGCAGGGTAACAAAATTATTAGCTACGAAAACTTTCGTAGGTACAAATCTTCACACAACTTGCACCTACGAAAACTTTCGTAGGTAAAAGTCTTAACAAAGCTTTTAGTTACGAAAATGTTCATAGGTAACAGTCTTAACACAGTTTTTACCAGCAACACATTTCGTAGGTAAAAGTCTTAACACAGTTTTCACCTATGAAAACGTTCGTAGGTAAAAGTCTTAACAAAGTTTTTTGTAGCATAGATAAAAGCGTTAATACAATTTTTACCTACGACAATGTTCGTAGGTAAAAGTCTTATCAAGTAGAAGTCTTACCATTGCCAACGATGACATTTTTCGTTGGTAAAAACCTTTAGCCACGGTCTTTTACCAACGAAATTTTTCGTAGGTAAAATGTTTTGCCTAGGTGAAAGTCACCTTTACCGACGAAAATTTTCGTCGCTAAAGGTTGTAAACAATTTTTCAAAAAAATTGAAAGGTTTACTTTTAGCTACGAAAATTTTTATAGTTAAAAAATATGGATGAGACTTTTAGCGATGAAACTTTTCGTCGCTAATGGCTATAAACAATTTTTAAACCAAATTTGAAAAAGTTTACTTTTAGCTACGAAAATTTTCGTAGCTAAAAAACATGGATGAGACTTTTAGCGATGAAAATTTTCATCGCTAAAGGCTATAAACAATTATTTTTTTAAATTCAAAAGGTTTACTTTTAGCTACAAAAATTTTCGTAGCTAAAAAATGAAACTTTTCGTCGCTACAGACTATAAAGAATTTTTTTAAAAATTCGAAAGGTTTACTTCTAGCTACAAAAATTTTCGCAACTAAAAAACGTGGATGAGACTTTTAGCAACAAAAATTTTCGTCAATAAAGGCTATAAACAGGTTTACTTTTAGTTACGAAAATTTTCATTGCTAAAGGCTGTAAACAGGGTTGTTTAGCTGCATGGGAAAAGCGATTTGTAGAATTCATCTTTAGGGTTCGTTTGACTGCATGGGACAGACGATTTGTAGAATTCATCTTCATAAATTAGGATATTTCTTGTGATCCATGGAAATGCCTGGAAACACTTCGTTGAAATGCCCTCCGGCAAGAATTCATAATATTGTTGTTGATGGCTTGCTATAAGACTTTAACTAGTTTTTTTTTTTTTTTTTTTTTTTTTTTTTTTTTTTTTTTTTTTTTGAAAGAATTCGTGGTGGGTTTTGAACTCTTCACAAAACCTATGAAGATTCCCTTTATTTGGATAAATGAGTTCCCAACTTTCCAATGAAAAACTTTGATACTCAGGTGAGTATGATGGTTGATATCATGGTGGTCACCTATTTAGATAGATAAGAAACCAAATATAAGTTCATTGTCTGTCTTGCGGATTGGCCAATGTACTGCATCATGTGTTAGAGTGGACCTTGTAAGCATGTGATCAAGGATATCATTTTGCATGAATGGAGATTTATCAAAGAGGAGATGCAAATGTTTCTTTAGGAAAGTAGCTCAATATTATGTCTTTCAGTTAAGTATAAGAAAATCTTCTACCTAAAGGATGATCTTTTTGTTAGGAGTTTTAAAACATAGTGGGATGGAAGTTTTTAAAAATTCATATTTAAATTTAATTAACCTAAGATCACTATTTAATTTTAAAACATAGTGGGATGGAAGTTTTGGATGGTGGGTGTTCAATTAGCATTGATTTCATATGGTGTGGTCCACTTGAGCTTTTGATATGGTCCACCCTGTTTGATGACTTTTTTGTTTTTTCTTTTTTAACTTCTTCTGGGTGTGTTCTATTTTTGAAATTTTAGATCTCAATGGTTCTGCTACTGAGCATTGTCTGGAGACTTCATTTTTTGAAGATTGGTTGAGGAGATTCTTTGATCTTTTTATCTTTTGAAAAGTCTGCGAGTTTTTCATTCACTTGGCCTAGTCAAACTTGGAAAATTGAAAGACTTTCTGGTTGAGTGCAAGAGTTTGAGACTTTGCCTGGACATGGCCTCATACTGCCAGGTTATGAATGGATTTAAAACATACTAAGAGCAAATTCCTGATGTCATCTTGAATTTTCTATAAAATTCTGATAAACCAACAATGTTCTCAGTTGACTTGAATAGCTAGCTCAATCGGGCATTTGTCGAGTATTACAAGTAGTGAGACTGGGTGCGTCAGGGTGCTGTACATGTCCCATTGCACCAGGACCATATAACCCTTTTAATTTTAAAAGGAACACCATATTTGCACTTCACCTATTTTGTAAGCGTGATGGCTTAATGTACTTCATCACTCATTAATCAGATCAACCCTACGTTTCTCATAGAAGTTTGTCAGGTCGTAAACCTGAATGATTTGGTTGACCGCTGCCTATGAACTTGTTTCTACACACTCAATTCATCTTCACATTGGAAGGTTCTTATTATCTTAAAACTTGATGCTGAACCTCCTTTCTTCTCATTACATATAGGTTTGGCAAACTTTACCTGACTAGGCTTTTAAAAATCATTGAGTCATAGAACTAACACATCTAGCTGTTTATGAAGGATAACTCCAAGACTCCCCAGTTTGCTTATTGCAAGGTTTTTTTTTCCCCTAGTTGTCTGTGCTAAGCTGATGGTTATTTAGGAGAAACTTCATAAGTAGATCAAATTCATAAACCTAGATCACCCTACATCTCCATGGTTTCTATGCAATCTGAATTTATGTCCAGTTCTTTGAATGTTTTTACTGATACAAAATATGTTTCTGTGCATCTCCATGGTTTTTGACAGATTATTAATTGTGGTATTTTCCTATGCACCCAATATGTGCTATACACTATAGGGTTTATCTTAGTAAAAGTTTAAACAGTTTATAAGGTAGCCTGAAACTTTCGCTCTTGAAAACAGAGTGAAATGCTTATGTCTAATAAGAACTCCTTGTTAGATAATAAAGTGTTCTTGTGTTTCAACTTTTGCTTGATATTCAAGGCATTTTACATGGATTTTGTATCACGAGCATGCGTTAGTGGTTTCAGCTGCATAGTTTGTGGGCTCATAAGTGTTGGAAAATTACAGAACACAAGCAATAGTAACAAAAAATAATATAATAAAACTATGAAGGTACAAAAAATGGTGTGTGCAGACAATAAGCTGTTTCAGCAATCTGAAATGTGAGTCTGTTGGGCTTGGTCTATTACAGTTTTCAATTTCCCTTTGTTGGTATGGTTGGTAGGATTGAGTCCATGATATTTTGACCCTTGAATAGATGCCAATGCAAACCTTTGTGGGTATTGTAGCTTTAAACCCATGACCTCAATGTTGGTAGTTCAAACAGTAGGAGCACAATGCTTGACCCAATTACCTTCAATATATTACAGCAATTGCATTTGGACGCTTCCATTATTTTCTTATTGGGCTCATGTATCCGTGAAGTGAATTGGCAGGCTGCTCTTGAGGATGCCCATGTTCTGGTTGGTGATGACATAAAGTGGGTTCTTAGGCCTTGCCATCAGCTTCACTTCAATGTGGTTTCTTCATCAGACGGGTGCTACTACATACAGGTAAACTAAAGGCCCCAAGTCATTTCATACTACTAGACACATAAAACTGATGTCATGGCTGTAAAGTCAGTCCATATAAAGCTAACTTAACTCTAAACTGAATCCAAACTAATGTTTATTTTCTTTTAGAAATGGAAAATTACTGCTTCGAGCATCATAATAACTTGATAACATGATTGCTTACGCTTCCAGCTTCCTACGCGACATCTCATCTTTACAATGCAGACCCTAAATCATGGGGTTATGATATGCAGCTATTACCAATTCCTTTTTTATGTTATTCACCCATCCAATGATCTTTAATTACTACAATGGTTCTGAAGCCAGGATGGCCATCAAGCTCCGAAGCTCCAAAGGCTATGTTGCAGAGGTATCGATCCTTTTCTTTTCCCTATTCTATTTGATTTTGAAGTTAGATTGAGTGGAATTTGGTTTTGTTTGCTTGATCTTGTTGTTTTGATCTTGATCTTGTATTTTTTGCCTTTTTACTATAAATTTTCGATGATTCATTTTAGTTCGATTGAACAGATATTCTTGTTTGATCTGGTTCATTTGACCTTGAATTTATATATTTTTACAATTTTTCTTGCGTTTTCTGCTCATCTAGTTGAATTTAATCAGTTTAGATTTTCTTTTTTCTTTTTTCTTGTTTTGCTGGATCTCTGGTTGACTTGTAATAGTTTGGTATTTTTAATTGTAGAACTTTCGATCTTCATGCTACATTTGCCTGAATTTTCTACATTTTCGTGTTACATTTTCTATTTAATTTTTTGAAATGCATGAATTTTCTAGTTTTCTTTTTCCATTTCTTTTTGCCTTTGATAGACAGCAGAGAGGGCAATGGCTTGCATTTGATAAACAGCAGAGGGAGCATGGATTTATGGAGGCTTGAATTTAGGAAATCCATGGATTTAACAATCCCTGCAAACAATAAAGGGGAGATTTGAAATCCATAGATTTCACAAATCCCTGCCAAAAATCCCTCGCCCCAAACAGCCCCTAAGTAATCAAAGCAGAAAAAATAGTGAACATGTTGATTAAGTGATGACACATGGAAAAACAAAAAAGAAAAAAGAAAAAGAAACTGTGACTTGTGAGGATCAACTATGAAAGGTTGAGTCAGGGGTCCTCTAAACTTTGATTTCTTAGGACAGTTATGGCAAGGATTAGTTACAATTCACAACTATAGTCATGGAAAATGATTTCCATAACAAAATTTACATGCATGATTAGCCCAACTTGTATGTACCTATATCTTGGTTGCATTCTGAACATTTCACTAGTCAAAAGATCCTTCTCCAGTTTTCTTGGTCAGATGCTTACAAAAGGGGAGAGAGATCTTAGTCCAACTTTAGAAGGGCATGGAGCAGAACCCTCATAGAAGCATTGCAGTAATGTTGCTGATCCTTAGCTAAACCCTGATCAACCATTGGTCTGTATTTCATATGATAAATATTTTTTAGAGGTTTTTGCATATACAACCCTTCCTTTTAGCAATACAAGACAAAGCCCCCTCTATTTTCCATATTTGTAATAACACCATTCCTTTTGTCCTTTATAAACAAATCCCCAAACTGTGACTGTTTTAAGATGACAGCATAACTAGTGTTAGCTAAGCTACCAAATTAAGTATTTGCCCCTTCTGATTTGGAAAACGTTAGTTACTCTACCAGGTTGTTAAGGTGATATTCATGATGTCAAAAACTGCACAAGTGGCATGATCATAACTTAAAAATGTTTATATTTCTAATCTTATTTTAGCAGTAACTTAAACTAATAATTATAATAGTTTGATTATTAATCAGCCGATTGATCTTCATTTTTATGGATGATCAATGAAAGGAAGTGGGTGGTCTATTTCAACAAACAGATGGCCATTTAGAGCACAACAATGTTGAATGCATGGGAAAATTTGTTTGTTGTCTATCAATGGCATGTCCTAGTATATTGAGGCATTTTACTTAAGATGAAATATCTTTCAATATTTTTTTGAGCAATTTTGTTTATATATTAGCTCGAATTTGTTGAAGCAGACTTGGATGTGTGTTGGAGATATCTGGATGTTGAGCGGGGGTCCCTGGAAGGTGAGAACCGTTGTTTTGACCATGATGAAGCTGTCAATTTCTTATGGACAGCATTAGAGTGGCCTAGCCATTTGGACAGGCCGTGTTTTTATCTGTATTTTCTCGAAATTGATGGAGTAAACCCGAATGTGCATTAGATCTATCCGGATGTTGAGCAGGATCCCTGAAAGGTGAGAACCACTGTTATGACCATGATGAAGCTATCCATTTTCTATAGACAGCATTGGAGTAGCCTGGCCATTTGGATAGGCCATTTTTATATCTGTATTTGTAGGGACCACACTCTTAACCTATAACCTAAACCTATTCTCAAATCCCAAAACCTATAACTACAACCTAAACCTTAACCTAAACCTATAACCTAAACTCTAACCTACAACCTAACTTAAACCTATACTTATAACCTAAACCTATTCTCAAATCCCTAAACCTATAACCTAAACCTATAACCTAATGCTATAACATAAACTCAATTCTCTAAACCTTAACCTATAACCTAACCTAAACCTACACTTATAGCCAAAACCTATAACTATAACCTAAACCTTAACTAAAAACTCAATTCCTTAAACCTTAACCTAAACATAAAACCTAAACCTAAACTCATACTTATAACCTACACCTATTCTTATAACCTAAACCTATACTTATAACCTAAACCTATTCTCAAATCTCAAAACCTATAGCCTAAACCTTAACCTTAACTTAAACCTAAACCTATAACCTAATGCTATAACCTATAACCTAAACCTATAACCTAAACCTAAACCTAAACTTACACTTATAACCTATAACCTAAACCTATAGCCTAAACCTAAACCTAAAACCCAAACGTAAACCCAAACCTGATTTCCTAAACCTAAGCCTTAACGTATTCTCAAATCCCTAAACCTAAACCTAAACCTAATCCTAATCCCAACTCTCTAACCTAAACCTAAACCTAAACTTGAAAACCCAAACCTAAACCCGATCCCGAACTTAAATCCGATTTCCTAAACTTATTCTCAAATCCCAAAACCTATAACCTAAGCCTAAACCTAAACCTAAACCTTCACCTATAACCTAAACTCAATTCTCTAAACCTTAACCTATAACCTAATCTAAACCTAAACCTATAACCTACACTTATCACCTAAACCTAAACCTATAACCTAAACTTATAACCTAAACCTATTCTTAAATCCTAAAACCTATAACCTAAACCTAAACCTTAACCTTAACCTAAACATAAACCTATAACCTATAATCTAAACCTATAACCTAAACTCAATTCCCTAAACCTTAACCTATATCCTAACCTAAACCTAAACCCATAACCTATACTTATAACCTAAACCTATTCTTAAATCCTAAAACTTATAACCTTAACCTAAACCTAAACCTACAACCTAACACTTATAACCTAAAACCTAAACCTACACTTATAACCTATAACCTAAACTTATAGCCTAAACCTAAACCTAAAACCCAAACGTTAACCCGATCTCGAACCCAAACCCGATTTCCTAAACCTAAACCTTAACGTATTCTTAAATTCCTAAACCTAAACCTAAACCTACACCTAATCCTAATCTCAACTCCCTAACCTAAACCTAAACCTAAACTTGAAAGCCCAAACCTAAGCCCGATCCTGAACCTAAACCCGATTTCCTGAACCTAAACTTATAACTTTAACCTAAACCTATTCTCAAATTCCAAAACCTATAACCTAAACTTAATTCCCTAAACTGTAACCTATAACCTAACCTAAACCTAAACCTAAACCTATAACCTACACTTATAACCTAAACCTAAACCTATAACCTTAACCTAAACATAAAACCTAAACCCAAACCTATACTTATAACCTAAACCTATACTTATAACCTAGACCTATTCTGAAATCCCAAAACCTATAACCTAAACCTAAACCTAAACCTAAAACCTAAACCTAAACCTACACTTATAACCTATAACCTAAACCTATAGCCTAAATCTAAGCCTAAAACCCAAACGTAAACCCAATCTCGAACCCGAACTTGATTTCCTAAACCTAACGTATTCTCAAATCCCTAAACCTAAACCTACATCTAATCTCAATCTCAACTCCCTAACCTAAACCTAAACATAAACTTGAAAACCTAAACCTAAACTGGAACCCGATTTCCTAAACCTAAACTTATAACCTTAACCTAAACCTATTCTCAAATCCCAAAACCTATAACCTAAACATAAACCTATAACCTTAACCTTAACCTATAACCTTAACTTATAACCTAAACCTATAACCTAAACTCAATTTCCTAAACCTTAACCTATAACCTAACCTAAACCTAAACCTATAACCCAAACCCGATTTCTTAAACCTAAACCTTAACGTATTCTCAAATCCCTAAACCTAAACTTGAAAACCCAAACCTAAACCCGATCCCGAACCTGAACCTGATTTCCTAAACCTAAACTTATAACCTTAACCTAAACCTATTTTCAAATCCCAAAACCTATAACCTAAACCTAAACCTATATAACCTTAACCTAAACCTAAAACTTAACCTAAACCTTAACCTATATCCTTAACTTATAACCT
This sequence comes from Magnolia kwangsiensis, assembly GCA_037074715.1. Classification (NCBI taxonomy): domain Eukaryota; kingdom Viridiplantae; phylum Streptophyta; class Magnoliopsida; order Magnoliales; family Magnoliaceae; genus Magnolia; species Magnolia kwangsiensis. Next base: position 99,380,533 of record CM073585.1, on the reverse strand, counting down.
AAACCTATAACCTAAACTCAATTTCCTAAACCTTAACCTATAACCTAACATAACCTAAACCTATAACCCAAACCTGATTTCCTAAACCTAAACCTTAATGTATTCTCAAATCCCTAAACCTAAACCTACATGTAATCCTAATCTCAACTCATTAACCTAAACCTAAACCTAAATTTGAAAACCCAAACCTAAACCCGATCCCGAACCCAAACCCAATTTCCTGAACCTAAACTTATTCTCAAATCCCAAAACCTATAACCTAAACTTAAACCTTTACTTATAACCTAAACTCAATTCCCTAAACCATAACCTAAAACTAAACCTATAACCTACACTTATAACCTAAGCCTTAACCTATAACCTAACACTTATAACCTAAAACCTAAACCTAAACCTAAACCTACACTTATAACCTATAACCTAAACCTATAGTCTAAATCTAAACCTAAAACCCAAATGTAAACCCGAACTCGGTTTCCTAAACCTAAACCTTAATGTATTCTCAAATCCCTAAACTTAAACCTACACTTAATCTTAATCTCAACTTCCTAACCTAAACTTGAAAACCCAAACCTAAACCCGATCTCGAACCCGAACCCGATTCCCTAAACCTAAACCTATAACCTTAACCTAAACATATTCTCAAATCCTAAAACCTATAACCTCAACTTAAACCTATAACCTTAACCTAAACCTAAAACTTAACTTATAACCTAAACCTTAACCTATAACCTTAACTTATAACCTAAACTCAATTTCCTAAACCTTAACCTATAACCTAACCTAAACCTGAGCCTATAACCCGAACCTGATTTCCTAAACCTAAACCTTAACGTATTTTCTAATCCCTTAACCTAAACCTACACCTAATCTTAATCTCAACTCCCTAACCTAAACTTGAAAACCCAAACCTAAACCCGATCCCAAACCTGAACCCGAACCCGATTTCCCAAACCTAAACTTATAGGTTATAGGTTAGGTTTAGATTAAGGTTTAGGTTTTAGGTTAAGGTTATAAGTTATACGTTTAGGTTAAGGTTTAGGTTTAGGGCATTTTTGTTTACGATGTTAAGCTTATATGTATTTATGCGTGAATGAATGTGATATGGATAAGATTGTTTGTGTTTGGATGGATTTACTAGTGTGGGTTTAGATGGATGTGAATGTGAATATGATGAAATATATTATATAACAGGTGTATATCAGGATGAATATGATTAAATATATTGTAACAGGTGTATATCAGGAATTTTGTGTGAGATTATTTTTTTATTTTTTTTAAAAAAGACACTTTTACCTACGAAAATTTTCATAAGTAAAAGTTATATAATTATTTTTAGCGACGAAAATATTCGTTGCCAAAAGTTTTGTAATTATTTTTAATGACGAAAATTTTTGTCGCTAAAAGTTTAACATTTATTTTTTAGTGACGAAAATATTCTTCGCTAAAA